>SAUE01003155.1:220276-244148 GCA_009724625.1 Deladenus siricidicola
ACATACCAGGGGTGGCAAAATTTTCCGTTTCCATTTTCCGATTTTCCGCTTTTTTGGCCTAAAATTTTCCATTTTATGAAAATGGACCATTTTTCGGAAAATTTCGCATAAATGGAGCATGGTTGGCCTTAAAAATTCGGAATCATTTGAAATTGCGCAGATTTTTAAAATTTTGTAAATTTTGGTATAAAAAATCTATATATTCTGTATTTGGAAAAAAACTGAAAAAAAATATATTTGAAAAAAATATGTATTTTCCTATTTTCCGGTTTTTTCGCCTAAAATTTTCCGTTTTCCAAACGCGGAAAATAAAAGTTCTTTCCACGTAAATGAAATTGTATTTTCCTGCCACTCCTGATACATACGTCTTGATTTAAAGAAAATTGAATAAACTTTTGAATAATTAATAAAAAATATTTAAAAAATTTAATTTAAAAAAAATTAATTAAAAAAATTTAATTTAAATTTGTTTAGTGAGCGCCCAAAGACGCGTCACGTCTCTGGCGAATTTGCGTCGTCGCGTTCTTCGCGCGACAAGCGCGACAGTAATGCGTCAGGCGCACCGACAACGAAGATCTCCTCGCGCTACTACTCATCCTCGTCTGGCCATCGCGGCAGCGGCGAGCGCGGCTACGGCGGCGGCGGTGAGCGACTCGCGGCGGGGGTCACCGATCGCTACTCCGATCGCGGCGGCGGCGCCGAGCGCGACAACGAGCGTCGTTCGCGCTCGCGCAGCTATTTGAGCAGCGCAAACACCAACAACAACGGCGGCGGCGGCGGTAGAGAATCGAAGCGGCGCAGCGCGCTAAACGGAGTTGAAGGCGGCGGCGGCGGCGGCGGCGACCATTACAGTAGTCAGCCGCGCAGTCGTCATTCACAGTACTCGGGCAGTTTGACGACAACAACAGCGACAACAAACACTCATTTGGATGAACAACAAAATTTCCCCACAACAACAACTCAGCATTTTCAAGTTCTTTCTGCTTTCCGTGCGTGTGCGAGAAGTTTTGCTTTGCAAAAAGATTTAAATATTTCATATACATACATATACTGTATGTATGTATGTATGTATGTATGTACGTATGTACGTACGTATGTATGTATGTATGTATGTATGTATGTATGTATGTATGTATGTATGTATGTATGTCAAAAGTCCTTTCGATTTTCGATTATCGGAATCTCAAATTTATTTTCGACACACGCCTGTTAGGTACTATATGTGTGTATGTATGTATGTATGTATGTATGTGTGTATGTATGTATGTATGTGTGTATGTATGTATGTGTGTATGTATAATAAACGCCTGTTTGTTAGAGTGTGTCCTTATCATCTAGCAAATATAGGTTCTGTTAGTCCAAGCACGGACATAACTGTATGTATGTATGTATGTATGTATGTATGTATGTATGTATGTATGTATGTATGTATGTATGTATGTATGTATGTAAGTATGTATGTATGTATGTATGTATGTATGTATGTATGTATGTATGTATGTATGTATGTATGTATGTATGTATGTATGGTATCCTAGGTACCCGTAGTTAAATGTATGTATGTATGTATGTATGTATGTATGTATGTATGTATGTATGTATGTATGTATGTATGTATGTATGTATATTGTTAGAGAATGTTTAAAGAAAAAAATTTAATAGAAAATATAAATTAAAAATATAAAATTAAAACATTTTACAATAATTTACAAACATTTTTTGCACTAAATTTGCATTTAGTGCAAAATTGCATTCCTAAATGAATTTGCACTAAATTTCCATTTTTAAATGTGCCAATTTGCAGGCACATCACGAAGTGGAGGAGGGCGAAGTCGACGCGATCACTCCTCGCCGCTCTCGTCGCAGTCGTCGTCGAGCTCGACGAGCGGCTCGTCGAGCTGCTCGACGGATAGCTCGCACAGCTCCGCCTCCGACGGCGGCGGCGGCTGCAAACTCCGCCGACGTCGGCGCTCGAGATCGTCGCGCTACGCCGCCACCGGCGCCGGCGCTGCCGCGTCGACGACAACCGCGACGGGCGCCGGAAGCGCGCGCCACGCCTGGCATCGACGTTCGAAGCGACGGCGTCGCCATCGTCAGCGGCGAAATCATTCGCGGCGCTCCGGTTCGGCGACGAGCACCGGCCACGGCGCTAGTACGACGCTCAACAACGGCCGGCGTTTTCGCGAGCGCGACTTGAACGATGGCGGCGCGTCGCGGCGCTTCGACGAACGCCCGACGAGCGCGAGCAAGCGTGTGGAAAACACTTTTACGAAAGAACGCTCCTCCAAATACGGTATGCGCGCGAATAAATTTGTTTGGAGTTTTTACTGAAATGTTTTCATTTTTTGAGAAAAATTTAAAATTTTTTTTATTTATTTTTGATGCTTTAGGCGCGGAAGAGAGTTCGCTGCCGCAAAAATCTCCGCTTTTGCCGCCGCCGCCGCCGCTAACGGCGGCCACCGCCAGCGCGCAACCGCCCACCTTCAAGCACAGCTTCGAGGCGGTGGTGCCGGCGCTACTTGTGAACGCGTTGCCAAGCGGCGAGAGGCGCCGACGGCGCGACTCGTCCGCCTCCTCGTCGCCGGCCGCGTCCGTCGCGTCGCCGTCGAGCGCGGCGGTGGTCGAGCTCGACGAGACGCGGTCGGCGGCAGACGCCACGCTCAATTTGGCGCTTTTCGCCGCGTCGGACGCCAAAATTGCGACGTCAAGGGTCGGCGGCGAGCCGCCGACGGCTAACGCGAAAACGGAGACAAATGCCGCAAAAAAGCCAAACGCTCCGCCCACCGCTACCGTAGTACCACGCACGTCGCTGGAGATGAGGCTCTTCGATTTGTATGGGGTATAACTTTTTTGTTTTGCATTTACTAAAGATATACTGTAAATTGTAATAAGTAGATATACTGCATATACTGTAAGCAATTATAAGTAGAATACGTTGAAAATCGATTGATATGATTTTTGTGATTTATCATTGAGCGAAAAAATTAATTAAAAAACATTTGTTTAGGCGCGAAAGGCTGCGGAAGCGGCCGCGGCTGCGAACTCTGCCGCCTCGGCGGCCGCAATCTCCTCGTTCGCGAAATCGACGCCCGACTTTTCGAAAATGACTTCTCATTTTCCGCCATCAATTGCGCGCGCCGCTTCTCACTCGACGCCGATATCTTCGAAAAGCGGCGGCGGCGGCGAAATGAGCACGACAAACGCCAAAGCGGTCAGCGCTAGTCGGCGCGCGTCGCAGAACAGCGCCAGCTCCAGAAGTGCGCAACAACAGCAGCAACAGCGCACGCTGCTGAAGACGACGGTTCCAATTCCGCTGGACGGCGCGCTAGCCGCGCTGCTAAGCGACGCGCTCAAAGACCCACGCCGAATGGCGGCGCGTCCAAGCGCGTCCACCAACGCGTCAGGCGCACCCTACTCCTCGCAGACGCTCACCGTCCTCTCGTCGCGCGTCGCATTCGACTTGCCGTTGCCGCGCTTCGCCTCCACCGCGCCGACGTGCCGTCTGCTGCGCGAGCGACGCGCCACATTCTCAAGTGCCAACTCGAGCGCGGCGCGTGGCGCCGCGTTCGCAACTTCAAATTGCGTAGCGAGCATGGACGACGTAAAGTCTTCGACGCCCTCGACGCCGAAGTCGACGCCGGCCGTCGCCGCGAAGCATCATTCGTCGTCGAACGTTGGCGACGCGCTCGCAACGCCCACCGTCTTTCATTTTGGTGGGTAAAATTGCAATATTTTTTAAAATTTTACATAAAAAAACATAAAAATTGTCTTTAGACTTTGCTTTCCTCAAGTCTATTTGGCGTTCTGTTTTGTTAAATGTCATAAATATTTAATTTTTGAACGTTTCGAACTCGCGGCCTAGTTTAGCATTTCAACCGTCCCATCCCATGCCCACACTCCATGTATGTATATTTAATGGATTTTTGAAAGTTTATGAGTGGAAAATTAACTTTTTTGGCGTTTCTCGGCAAAACCCGAGATTGTGTTCGTAATCAGGGGAGAAATCAGGGGGTAATCAGGGGGAAAATGCAAAAAATGTAAAAAAAGTTTTGAAATTCGGGGGAGGGTGTTGCGATTCATCGCAAAGAAAAGCGAAATGATCATTGCAAGAGAAACGACATCAACTCACCAGCTACGCAGCTGGTGGCCAAATGGATCAAGGCGGCTGCAAAACCACCATTTTGCAGTCAAACTTCTTTAGCTGAAATAGTCCACCGCGTACTATTTTCAACGGGGGGGGGGGGGGCGGTAAGGAGGGTGACCGTTTTTTTACCGAAAGACGCCACCCCGTTACCCCCAAAACCAGGAACCCCTTTTCGAGAAAAAACGGGGCGGCCACGACCCGGAAATCGCANGGGGGGGGGGGGGGCGGTAAAGTAGGCTGACGTTTTTTTACAGCAAGACGTCACACCGTTACACTCAAAATACAGTAACCCTTTTTGCAGAAAAATCGGAGCAGCACGACGCCGAAATCTCGAACGCAAAGGACGTGAGCATGCACGACGTGAGCAGTCGCGACGAGAGCATCGCCTCGCTACATCAATACGACAGTATCCTTAGTCCGCCAAAGTCGGCCGCCTGGCCCACGCCAGGCGCCGCCGCCACGAAAGCCTCTCCAGCGACGAGCGAGAAAGCAAACGCGCCGACGGTCAAAACTGAGCCATCCGACTCGGGCGACTACGAATTGGTGGAGGAGTTGAGCGGCAGCGTTGCGACGCCCTCCAGCGACGCGAAATTTGGCGGCAGCGGCAGCACGGCCGCCAGAGAGACGCTAGCGAAGCGCGATAGCATGGGCGCGGAAAGCGCGACGTCTGCCGTCGCCGGCGGCGCGACCGGCGCGGCCAATGCCGCGATGGACTCTTCGTCCTCGTTCGTGCGCACCACCGACGAGAGCGACGTGGACGACTCGGCGAATCCGCTAGCCTCCGACCTGCTGATGGCGGCGCGCACTTTTCAAACCGCCGCGTCCTCGCCGTCGGCGCTGGCGCGTCGCTTCAGCGAATTGCGCAACAAACTGAACAGCGCGCAGGAGAGCATTCAGCGCACAAAGCTGAGCGGTCTGCTCACCACGCGACGCCCCACCAGCATCGAAGAGGAGTTGGAGCGGCTGCGCGCCAAGCAGAGCGTCGCAGACGAATTCTCGACGGCCACCACCAGCGCTGAGGCCAGTTTTTAGAACTTTTTAATTAAATTTTGAATTTTTCAAGTATAGAAAAGTGAATTTTTCAATTTTTGAAAATTTAATTTTTTAGCCATTTTTTTAAGTAATATTAACAAAAAAATTCAAGCAAAAAAGTTTTCTAATTCAGATTGCTTTATTTATTTATTTATTTATTTAAATACGTCTATGAAAGAGCGTAACAAGAATAATAAATAAAAAAGTTAAATTAAACGGAATCAAAAATAGTCAATATGCCTAGGAAATAGCATTACATTAATGAAAGCTCACTCAAAACCTTAAACAATTTCTAAACATTTGTACATTGGTCATGGTGAGAGTTTTGAATTGCTGTACTACTGTAATGAAGTTTTGTACTGAATTAAAAATGAATTTAAAAAAATGAATTAAATCTTAAGTTTAGTTCTAAATACATATTATATGTATAATATGGCAAATCAAATTTAGATATTGCGATGTGTCTGGTAATAGTCACAGTATTAATTTTTGGCAGATTTTCTTTTACTTTTTTACTTTTTGAAAAATAAATAATATTTTTTCCAAAAATTTTAATTTATTGAAAACATTGTAAAAATAAATTTAAAATTTTTTTTGTGCACAAAACAAAAAAAAATTTAAAAACAAAAAAAAATTTAAAAACAAAAAAAAATTTGTTTTTGAAAAAAAAAATTTTAGAATTCAAACACATTGCCAAAACGTTCGCACTCCGTCTCCACCAACGCGCACAGCGCGAACGCCGCCACCGTCGCAATGAATAATTATCACGCGGCGGCGGCGGCGGTGAGCGCGGCAACGCTAGCCGCCCCGACGACGACTGCGACGCCAGCGACTAGCGTCGCGTTTGGCGAGGGCGGCCAATTTTCGTCGCCCGCCGTCAAAGATGAGCCGAAGACGCCGAACGCCTTCAACTTTTCGTCTTGGCGAAATTCCGCCGCGTCCACCGCTAGCGCGGACGAGACGAAAGCGGCGTCGAGCGCGCCGCCGCTAGCCGACGTCAAAATCGACGTGGACGCTCACGTCTTTGCTATGGTTTGCGTAGTTTTTTGAATTGAAAATGTGAATTGCCAACAACTATGTATATAGTATGTAGATACCGTATACTTAAAAATCCAGCCAAGACAACATTAAAAATGACTTAAATTTATAAATAACAAATCAAATTGCAATCACTTACCGTATGCTGTACTGTGTTCGAATATTGTAACTTTTTCAAATACCGTATTCATATGTTGTACTGCATACCGTATGCTGTACTGTGTTAGAATACTGTAACTTTTTCAAATACCATATTCGTTTCGAAAACTGTATCTTATATCTAAAAATTTTAGAAAGTCGGTGAAAGCGCGCGCAAATTGGAGTCGAAGGGCGGCGCGCCGTACGCAAAATCCGCAGGCGGCGAAACGGCGGCCAGCTTCGCGTCCACGGACGCGTCCCTCCACCAATCCTCGACGGCGGTTGGCGAGCGAAAACCGCCCTCCTGCCTCACCCTCGCCATGCCGACGAAGCCGACGACGAGCGGCGCATGGACGATGCCGGCTGTCAGCCCCGGACTCGGTTCGTCCACCTCCTCCGCGCACGCGGCCGACGCGGCCAGCAGTGCGGACAGCAGCAGCGCCGCCACGCCGCTGCTGACGACAACGACGACGCCCAACGCGGCGGCGCCGGCGTCCACCGCGAAAGCCGCGCCCGCGCACTCCACGCCAAAGGAGAATCGTAGCCATCGAAGTCTGGACGATTTGTTCCGACAACAGGTAGCAAATTGTTTAGTTTTGTATACATTTTTATTAAAAGTTTATAATATTAATAATATTTTTTGGTATTATTTGGTTCAAGAAATGTTTGAAATTAGTTTTGCGATTATTCGAAACATAGCCCGGCAACTCCCCCCCCCNTTCCTCCCACCGCGTTGTCACTCCTTCGCCCCCATCGGGCTACACCACCATTTACCTGCGCCACATCCCTCGCAAAAGGCAGCCGTTTGCGAGGGATGTGGCGCAGGTAAATGGTGGTGTAGCCCGATGGGGGCGAAGGAGTGACAACGCGGTGGGAGGAAGGGGAGGGTGTGGCCCCAGCAGAAATGAAAATTTATTCACTAACAAAAAATGTGGTTTTTGGACTCAATTTCCCCCATTTGAGGCTAATTTTTGCAATTTTCCGAAATGAATTTCAACCTTTTTTTTAAACTAGAAGGCTTTTGGAGTGTGTGGGGATTCCTTTCCAAGCTAATGACTAATTTCTGCCCAAAAATTTTGAAACAAATTTTCAGGCGAATGACTCGAAGCGAATGGCAGCAGTCACCGTCACTACGCCAACAGCCAAAGCGCACGAGCGCAGCGGCGGCGGCGTGAAGAGTTTGGCTGCTGCGAAGGAGTCGGCCGCTGCTGCTGCGATCGCTGCGGTTGACTCTCAAAAGCAAAAGGAGAAAGAAAGGCTGAAGGAGGAGGAAAAGAACAAAGAAAGAATAAAGTCCGACGCTCGCGGTCAACAAAAAACCGCCGAAAAATTCGAACTCAAAAAAGGCGACACAGCTGCCCAGCCACAGCAACACCACCACCACCATCAGCAGCAGCAGCACAGTGCTGCGTTTAGCAAGACACAGCACAAAACCCACAATGCTGAGCACAGCACAACAGCAACTCTGGCAAAAGTACCGGCTGCAGCGGCTGCTGCAGCGGCCGAAGCAGCGACCAGGAAAGACCCACAGCTACAGCAGCAGCAGCATCAACATCATTACCATCGCCACTCACAGGACTCACAGCCGAAGCAGCAGCACAAGAAGCGTGAGGCGGAGAACAAGATGCCACAGCAACAGCAACCACACAACATTAAACAGCTGTCGCAGCGCAAAGAGTCGCGCGAGAAAAAGGAGGGCGGCCACGCCGAGCGATCCGAAAAAAAGCAAGAGCGACGCGACGCGAAAATTGTTGGTTTTAAATAATTTAAAAAATTATTCTTTTATTAAATAAAAAAATTTAATAAATTTAATTAATTTGTGGAAGATTGAAGTTTTGCGTGATTCTAGGCGAAACGCAAAGCGGAAAAGGAGGAGGCGAAAAAAGAGCAGCGCAAAAAGCAGCGCCGACCGCCGACGCCGTCGACGTCGTCGGAGGAGGAGGAGTCGGCGGACTCGGATGGAAATCGCTCGGACGTGTCGCTCACCAACATCGGCCTGGTCAGCCCACCTCCCCCCCCCTTTTTTTCGTTTTCGTAAAAGAATAAAGTCAATAGAAAATGACTATAGTGTCTAACTAACCGGTCGGCATTTTCATACAGTTAGAGATATTGTGGTCTTTGTTGTCTGTTTGTCTAAAAAACTGCAAAAAGACTGATAGATAGTTAGAGAATGCCAGATGGTTAGACTTATAGACAGTTAGATAGTTAGAAAATTCCAGACGGTTAGACTGCTAGACAGTTAGATAACGTTAGACGGTTAGACTAATACACAGTTAGAGAATGTAGGGTAGGACGGTTAGACTGATAGACAAATACTCACTTTTTTTTGATTGGTTTGCCCGCGGAAGGGGTCTTTCAAGAATTGTTGTCTTTAATCAGTGCAAATTTGCAGAAAGGCATCGACCTGGAGGAGCAGCGCCGCCTAATGAAGCAGATCAAGGCGGGCAACTTCGGAATGTCGATGTACGACCGCGTCAAGCGGCGCGCCGTCACGCAAAAGCCCGACGAGCGCAAAAAGAAGTCGCAGGCGCTCGAGATGTTGCGGGAGAAGAACAAAAAGGTGAATTTTTCGCGCTATTTGTTCGCGGTACACACACATACAAACACATACACATTTACAAACACATACACGCATATACAAACATACACACACAAACACACATACAAACACATACACACACATACAAACTCATACAAACATATACATTCACACATACACACACACACACATACACATACAAACCGCCAGAGCTGTGGAACAGCAAAAAAATTTTATCTGTGATCAGCATAAAATCTATTTAGTGTTCCAGGCTATTTGCTTGCAGGGAAAGGGAAAAGTTGTGGCTATACTTCTCGGTTACTGGGCTTGGGTGTAGGTGTGTACTGTAGCAATATATATTGTACAATAAAGCAGGTTGTAATACAATCCACACAATCTAACAGTACCAGAGTCTCTAGTTCTACCCTCTACAGCTGTTGATCATAGCAGCCATTTATTACAGTAAGCATACATACATATCGTCCGAACGATTTAATTTCAAAAATATCCAAAAAATTTGAGCATAAAATTTTTTAAAAATAAAAAGAAATTATTTGAAAAAAGGTGGACTAGGTGCTGGCTAGCTGCCAGTAAATTTATTTATTTTATTAATTATTTATTTTTTCTAGAAATTCAACCGCGTTCAAATATCGTCTTCGTCGTCCGAGGACGAGGACTCGGACGCGGAAAAAGAAAAGAGGGAAGACGACTCCGACGACAGCGACGAAACCACCACCACAGCCAACTCGAGGGCGAAGTCCGCGTCCAGGCAGCCGCCGCCGCAGCAGAGCAAGAAAAGCTCCGCTGTGTCGTCGTCGTCGGCCACAAAATCCGCGAAAAAAGCGCAGAAAAAAGCGGACGCAGCCGCAGCTAAGCCGCACAACAACAGCGACGACAACAGCAGCGCGGAGAGCAGCGAGAGCGCGGCGGCGGCAAGCAGTGAGGACGAGGCAGCAGCTGCGAACAGCAACGCTATCGAGAAGGCGGCCGCAAAGAAGCAGCGCAAGGAGGCGGCAAGAAATCGGCGCGCAGCAGCCAGCGAAAATGAGGAGGAGGACGAAGACACGCGCTCAATCGCCTCGACGGCCACCACAGCGCGCGCGAAGCCGAAGAGCGGCGGAAAAGCGACGTCCGCAGCGAACGATGAGGACCGAAGTTCAGCAGCGAAGGTGGCGGCAAAATCCGGCGAAAAAGTCGCAAAAATTGAGGAAAAATCCCAGAAAATGGCGCAAAAAAGCTCAAAATCCGGGGAAAAATTGCCGGAAAAGACGACAAAATCAGCAGCAGCAGCTGCGCCAGCAGCTGCACCGACAATTGCGCCAACAACAGCAGAAAGTTCGAAAAGGCCATCTGTGTCGGGAAAGAAGCTTCCAAAGCAGACAGACACACCACCACAGCCGGCGAAACAACCACAGAACGGGGAGCAGGCACAGCCACATCCGAAGAAGAAATTTGCGCTCGCCACAAAGCCATCCGACCACAAAGACGGCGATTTGGCTGCGTCGAAAGAGGCCAAAGAACAGAAAGAAGCCAAAGCAAAAGTTCTCAGCAGCAACAGCAACAACAACAGCAGCAAAACGTCAGACACACTCGAAAAAACGCTACAAAAACAACCGCTAGCACCTCAAAAACCCGCTACAGCTACTACATCGGCTGCTGCTGCTGCGGTGACCACAGCGTTGTCGGTGTCCACCGCAGCGGCGAAAAGTTTGCCGACAACAAAGACGGAACACTTGAAAAAGCCGGAGCCACGGAAGAAGGAAAAACTTCGGCAAAAAGCCGCTGTGCCCTCCACCTCCTCCTCCACCTCCGACGACTCCAGCAACAGCAGCAGCGACGCCAACAGCAGCAGCGGCGACGAAGAAAGCCACGCGACATCGACGGACGGCGAGTCGTACATCAAAAACGTAAGTGCTCTTTCTGCATACAATTCTGTATATTTAGTACAAACACATTGTCAGACGACGAGACAAAAACATTACTACTTTTCTTGTGTGTGTCCCGCCTTATAAGCAAATACATCTTGCAAACACATACACACACAAACACATGCACAATACACACTCAAGAACGTACTGTATGTTTGTCATACGCGCAATACCATAAAGATATAGGATTTTACAAAAAAAAATTTTTAGCTGCAGAAGAAGCTGTCAAAGTGCCGCAGCTCCACCGAGGACAGCGACGCGTCGCTGAGCGGCAAGAAACGTGCCGAGGACGCAGTGCTGCCCTTCTCGAAACCGCAGCCGACGCAGCACCACCATCATCGGCAGCAGTCGTCGTTGAAGGCAGATAAGTCACACCGTGACACAGCTAAAAAAGACTCATCGGCCAAAGTCGACAGAAAGGGGCAGCAAGTGAGAGATCGATAGAAATTTTCTTTAAAGTTTGCTGTTGCAAAAAGAATTTTTTTTATTTAAAAAAGTTTTAAAATTATATTGTAAATGTTTAGAAGAAAAATCCACGATTCTCAATGGACGACGTTTTTGGCAACGATTCGTCGGACGAGAACGCAGCGCTAACAGCAGCAGCAGCAGATAACTTGCAGAAAGCGCAGCCAAAAGTGGAAAAGGCCGCGCACAAAAAAGCGCACAAGGCGGAGAAAATCGACGCAGCCAAAGCGCCGAAAGACGCCAAAACAGCTGTAAGTGTTTGAAAGCGTTTGTGTTTGTGTTGGCATTTTGACCACAGCTGACGAAGGATAATTAGCAGCTGTGTTCACAAGGGGGCATTGAGGCATTTTGTGTGTGAACGAAAATTTGTTTCAGGAATTGGAGGAAACCGAGGAAAGAAAAGGTTTGAAGAAGCGAAAGAAGAAAAAATCCGCGGAAAGCGTCGGCGGCGGCGCGCTAGGCGGCAGCGGCGCGATTTCCGACGAGCAGCAACAACCGCCGCGCAAGAAGAAGGCGCCGATCGCCGAAGAGCGCGCCGAAAACACGCCCGCCACTGCCGCCGGCGCCAGCGCCGCCGCCAGTGGAAAGGCAAAGAAGCGCGCGGCGTCGTCAACGCACGACGCCGACGGTATTTCAATTATTTTTGTATTAAAAAAGCATTTTTTTTCTAATTTTGAATCAGAGCCCAAATACCGAGTGCGCTAAAAAATCCCCGATTTTTTATCTATTTTTTTTACCCCCGGTTTTTTATCTATTTTTGAAAGACCCGTACATATGTAGTACGAATCCGCCCGAAATTTGGGCGCATTTGGCCCATTGATTCCGGAAGAGATGCGGTACTTAGAATTTGTGAATTTTCAAAATTCAACGATTTTGACAAATTTCCTTCAAACACATTTTTTGAAGTCAAGGTTTTATTTTTTCTAAAAATTTCGTATGCCATTCGACGCGCCTTGAAAGAAAAGTTCTATCCAACAAAAGAAAAATGAAAAATTTATTAAAATTAAACATGAAGTTTGCAAATTCAAATTACCGTATCTCCTCCGATACTAGTTCGCCGGCCAAATGCGCCCAAATTTTGGGTGGATTCCTAATATATATAGACCTTTTGAAAATTGATAAAAAACTCCGGAGGTCAATTTGTTTAGCGCACACCCAAAATTAGGAAAAATGTCTTTTCATTATAAATATATCAATGAGGAAATATTTATATTTATTTTATTTTATATTTTTTTCTATTTTTCTATTTTTATTTTTTTTATTTATTTTCTATACATATGCTATTATTTTAATACATATTTGGCTGAATGTTTTTTATTCAATTTATTCCATAAATTTAGGCCACAAAGAAAGTAAACGCAACAAAAAGGACAACGAATCACGCCTGCTACCAACAGCTGTAAATGACGAACCACTGGCGGAAAGCAACGCAGATGCGATAGCAGCAGCGGCGCCACCACCACCATCAACAGCCAATACCGCAGCAGCTTCGGCGCAGCGAAAAGCGCAGCCGCACGACGAAAAAGCTGTGAAAACGGAGCCGATTTCCTCTCCGCAGCTGAAGTCCACTGCGACATCTGCTGCCGGTTGCGCTGCTGCGACAGCGCCGGTCGTCGACACACAGGTTTGTGAGAAAACGAACAAAACATTTTTGATATTGAGTGAAAAATACCGTAATTTTTTGGCCAACATTTTGCCAATAGATTCAAAAAAATTCAAAAAATTTTTAAAAATTTTGACACTAAATACGGTACACTATGTAAATAATATATAATACATACAGTAAGCAATCGAATAACATCACGTCAACTTCGTTAGAGGGCATTGGGCTTCTCTAACACCCCACCACTACATACATATACATGTATACATAGCACTTTTAACCTTTTTTTTTGTTTTTTTATTTTTTTGTTTGTGTTAAAAGTTGCATTTTTGTAGGTTTTTTTTTATTCCAATTTTACTAAAAAATTATCTAAAACAAAGGGGAATTTCATGAATTCTTTTAGATAAAATATGCACCTACATATGTATGTGCATATGTCCAAAACAAGGCTATATGATACATACAGATCAGGGGTGGGCCGCAAATAAATTTCATTTGCGAAAACCGCAAATCGCAAATAAATTTTTATTTTCGCAAATCGCAAATTTTTGCCCGCAAATCGCAAATTGCAAATTTCACCACCCCTGATACATATGTATGATGTGAATAGGATACATACATCTATTTCCAATTTTTCTCCTCCTATTCCCAAATTTTTCAAAAATCCAAACCCCGTCCCCTCCTTGATATGTATACCGTCTCCGCCCCCACTCCGGCAGCATCGTTCCATCCCCTCCCCTCTCCTCCCCTCCACTCGTACATCAGCCCCGCAGCACTGTCTCCAAGCTAAAAGTTTCCAAAAAACACGACCCCTTATACTCCCTATACCCCCTATACCCCCTATAGGGACACATCACACAGACATATGTAGATTAGAAAGAATTTTGCATATATTATTTGCGTGTTGTGATTTTGTGAGTGTTTTTTGCAGAAAGCGCCTGCGACCAAGCCACAGCAGCAGCCACAGCACGCGCCACAGCATCAGAAGCCGCTGCCCGACCAGCCACCGTCGTCCGCATGCAACCGAACGTCGAGCAGCGGCGACGCTGTCGCAGACGAATGTGTTAGTGCTAATATTATAAATAATCGTAACAGTGTTGTTCGTGGTGAGAGTGGTCGTATGACACACCCCGCCGCCGCTGCCGCAGCCATTCAAGCTGCTGCGGTAGCAGCTAACATTAGCGACAACTGCAGCATAAATAGCAGAAGTGGTGGAGCAACAGCTGTGGCAGCCTCACACACGGCTGCTACTACAGCCAACGACGACGGAAAGACATCTGCGGCGACAACAGCAGCGGAAACAGCAACAGCAGCGGCAGCAGCGACGACGACAACACGGCCAATACAGCGCTTCAGGGCGCCTTCAAAGCATCAACCAATGTTCGAGAAGAAAAAGCAGGCAAACAATTCTACCGTATCCGAGAAGAGTTCGAGCTCTTCCACCAGCTCATCGCTGTCCACGAGCTCGTCGAGCGAGGACGAGGAGGACGCGCGCTGTACGTCCACGTCGTTCTTCAGCGTCGCGGAGCGCAGGCGTCGAGAGCGCGAAGAGCAGCTGGTAAAGGCGGCTGCTGCCGGCGGGAAGACACAGCAGCAGCCGCAGCAGCCGCTACAGAAACAGCAAGAAACGCAGCAGCAGACTTTCGAGAGAAACAAAACGACATTGCACAAGTCGCCCTACGGTAGTCTGCCGCAACAGCAACAGCACAACAACAACAGCAACAGCGCTGCTGCGTCGTCTTCGGCCGCAACGTTGGCCGCCGCACAGAATCTCGCATTCCTCGAAGACCACAACAGCAAATTCTTCACCAAATCCAGCCAACCGTCCACAACAGCTGCGGCCGAAGGCAACAATTTTCCGTCGACATTTAGCTCAAAATCCTTTGCTGTTGGCTCGGCGGCGCAGGCGAAATCGTCTTTGGAGAAATCTTTCGTAAAATCCGCGAATTTGGGCGGCGAGTCGAGCGCAACGAAGACGTTCGAGAAGATGAATTTCGCTCCTCCGCCCACAGCCAACGCCACAACGGCGAAGAAAAAGTCGCAGAAAAACGCAGATACCCCGCAGCATCCGTCCGCAGCGCCGCCGTTTGCCTCGCCGCTGATTTCCTCGGCGCTAGCTGCGGACGACATGGAGAAGTTGGTGGAAGAGTTGGGCGTAGCGGCTACGGTAAACGACGGTTTTGAGGTCATCGACCGTGGTACGGTAGGCACAACAGCCGCAGCAGCTACAGCAGCAGCGCCCACAGCTGCGAACGCATCGACACTGAAGCAGCGACGCGATGCGGAAAAGAAGGCGGCGCCGCTGACGACAATGCCGCCCTCCAAAGAAAGCGTGACCAAAAAGAAGGCGGAGCCGAAAAAGAAGGCGGAGCCGACGCCGCCCAAACGCCAAGGCGTAGGACGCCCGCCGAAGAACGCGCCGCTGCCACCACCGCCGGCGCCGACGCAATCAGTGCACAGCGACGAGGACGACGACGACGAGGCGGAAATCGAGGCGGAATTGCTGCGCAAAATGCGCGAGGAGGAGGAGGCGGCTGTGATGAACCTCTTCGGCACGGACATTGGCGGTAGCGCTACTATTGCCAGCAGCAGCGGTAGCGCTGCAGCGGTAACGTCGACGGCAACGGCCCCGAAAGCCACTGGCAGCAGCGCTGCTAAATCAGCTGTGAAGAAGGTGAAATCCAAACTTTTGCATATTTGTTTTGCTGTTGATTGCGCACTGCTTTTTTCACTGCCACAGTTTTTTAACGCTTTGTTGTTCGCTGCTAGAGTAGTAGGAATTTTTTCGCTGCTACAGTAGTAAAAAATTTCTGCTACAGTAGTGACAGCTGTTTAGCTGCTACAGTAGTGAAATTTTTTGGTCTGTAAACATATTTTTGTGGTGTTTGTCGCTTTATTTTTTTGCTAACATTTATTTTTTGCACATTTATTTTTAGCGCTACAAACATTCCCCCTCCCCTTTCTTAGTTCATAGCTGATCCTACTGTATTATTGTATTATTAGCTCAAAAATTATGAAAGAAAAAAATTTTTGGTATGACAGTTTGGCAATTTCCAGACCAAAATTTTCCTATTTCCTGATCCACACCATGGCTGGGCTTAATTACGGATTACCAATTACGAAAAAGTGGTCGTAATTACGGTTTTTTATGTACATAGATACGTCCGACTTTTTCATTAAAAAATTTCATTACGAAATCCTCCCAAATTCCATGAATATATTTTCAAATTTTTCCCCTAGAAAGGGCATTTCTCTTCAAAAAAGTTTTTCTGCGTATTTTCATATATTTTCAGAAGAATATTAAAAATTGTTTTTTTTGTTAACTTTTTTGATAGTCAGTTATGAAATTACGCGGTTTTTGAGCCCGCAACTACAAAAATTATTTCGAATTAGGAAATTACGAATTACGATTACGAAAATAATTTTTCGTAATTACGTCCAGCCCTGGTCCACACACACTTCATCTTCTTCTTCGGCTGATTTATTCCACTCTAGCTGTGGTCACGTTTAGCTTTGGCGAATTTTCCTTCATTTCTGTCAAAATAAACCAATTTTTAGAAAAAATTGAAAAATTAATTATATTTTTCTTGAATTTCAGGAGACGGAAGCTGCGGTCGGTTCGATTTCGGCCAGCATTCATGACGTGCTGAAGCGGGAGGCGAATCCGCTGACCAGCCCCGGCAGCAGCAGCAGCCGACGAACCGCAGCAGCAGCGAAAACACCGTCGTCCAAAACTGTGGCGGCGACGAAAGCGGCCGCAGCGGAAGCGGCAGCTGCTGCATCGGCTGAAGAAAAGAAATCGTCCGCGAACGCCAAAGCGGCGGCCGAAAAAGAGAGCGCAGCAGCAGCAGCAACAGCGAAAAAGTGCGAAGAACCTACAACGACAACAACAACAGCAGCAACAGCGAAAACAACGGCTAAAAGCAAGTCGCGAAAGTCGGAGGACGCGGCGGCGGCGGACGCGCTGAAAAAGGAGAGCTTTGCGTCCAACGCGTCCGCTAGCGAGGAGAGCGGCAGCGAAATGTCGCTGAAGACCGACGAAAAGCCCGTCAAAATGCAGCCGGTGGAGCGGCGGCCGTCGGCTGAGGTTCGCTTTTCATTTGTTTTTTGTTTATTTACTATTAAAATTTAATTGATATAATAAAATTTTGTTTTAAGCGGCGCCACATTAAAAAAATTGGTGATTTTTTACGCTTTCCCCTCTCTCATTGTACGGTCGGAGCGCCTCCCCCCCCCTCTAAAAACTTTTTTGGCCTTTCCCTCCCCCTCCCTTTTTTTTGGCTACGCGTGTGGGCCGGCTACAGTAATTGCCTTAAAGTTTGGAGCTCACAGTGAAGTTTCCCGAACATGTCTCTCAATACTTTGGTACAAACAACCTAATACCTACATATGATAAAGTTTAATGAAATGAAAACAATTATAGTATATAACAGAAAACATTAAAAGAACATTTTTAAAGACTCAACTTTTTCCAATATCCAATAACTGGAAACACGTGGAATGTGCCAGGATTTTTTGAAGGAAATAAAAAGAAAAACCAAAAAACAATAAAAAATTTCATTTTTCAGTTCATTGACAATGGCGGCGGTTACATGGAAATCGACGCCGAGCATCTGCTGCGACAGCAAAAGGAGGAGGAGAAACGCGAACAGGAGCGCAAGCACGCCGAGGAGTTGGCGCGCATGGCCGAGACGGTTGACGCGGTGGCGGCGGCGACCGCGGCGGCGGCCGCCGCCGCTGCGTCGTCTACCGCAGCAGCAGCAGCTGCGCCACCAGGTACGGTGTTCTCCGCAGCGCCGAGCTATTCGGCGATTCGCGCCTCTTCATCCTCCTACGATATGAAGACGGAATTGATGGCACAGCAAAACGCGCTGCCACCACAATTGACGCACAGCCAGTCGCAGCAGATGCCACAGCAGCACCAGGTTTTGATGGTGCAAGCGCAGCTACATCAACAACAACAGCATCAGCAGCAGCCACTTTCACAGCAGCAGCAAATGACGCCAAAAACAGCGGTGGCGACGCCTGCTTCTGTGCATTCCGCTGCGTCCGTTCATTCCGCGCATTCCGCCAGCGGAATTCAATCGCCCTACCTATATCAGCGCGGCTCGGTCACAGCAGCAGTAGCAGCTGTTCCCGCTGTGGCTGCGGCGATTGGCAGCAGCGGTGTTCACACACCGCAGAGTGTTGAACAGCAGCACTCACAACTCCCACAACAACAGCAGCAGCAGCAACAGCAACAGGGCCACATTCCGCAGACGCAGATGATCATGCACCCAACACAGCAAATGCCGCCGTATGCGCAACAGCAGCCGAATGCACGAATCACACTTCAGTCGCCACCCTCGCAGCAATTGCAGAGCCAACAGATAATGCCAATTCAACCGATGAATCCGCAAACAACCGTGAAAGTTGCTGTGCAGCAACAGCAGCAGCTGCAAATGACGTCTGCCGCAGCAGCGAAACCGCCGGCCACAATCATTACCACTTACATGCCAGCAGCTGGCACAGCTCTAACATCCACACAACAACAACAACAACAGCAGCAGCAGCAGCAAAGCTACGCTGCGCAGCAACAACAAAAATACGCGCAAATGACATCTTCGAATCAGCCGCCACAAACTGCTGCTGGTCCGGCGCAGCTGTCGCAGCAGAGCATGGGTCCGATAATAACGCCTTCGGTTGTCTATCAGCAGCCACCGCATCCACAGCAGCAACCAGTTCCACAAACATTACAGCAGGCACAACAGCAGCCGAACGTGCAAGCACAGCTGCCACCGCCACAGCAGCATCATCGCTATGTACAACAAATTCCACCGCCACACCAACAGCAACAACAAATGATGCAGCAGCAGCAACAACAACAGCAGCAGCAATATTCTCAGCAGCAGTCCGTTACAGCGAGACGTGAGACGGATACTGCCACTGCGACCGCTGGAAGTCGAGCTGCGCTTGGAACAGCCACAGCAACTCTACCACAGCAGCAGCACATTACCTATCAGCAGTCACTGCAACAGCAACAGCAGCAGCAACCTCCACAACAGCGAAGCGCCTTAGCGTCTGGACATAGTACAGCAATTGGCCGATCAGCAGCTGCGCAACAGCCGCAAAACTTCACTGTGCACGTACAACAGCAACACATCCCACCACAGCAGCAGCCGTCGATGGCGCACGTTTACTCCGCGCAAAGCGCTGTCGGCGTTTCGTCCGCTGCGCCGCCACTTCAACAGCAAATGCAGCCGCAAAAGCAGCAGCAAACCGTTAAGCAGCACGACCCACAGCAACAGCAACACTATGCGCAGGCACAGGGCAGCGTTATTATGGACGACCGGACAGCTTTGTCTCTGCAGCAGCAGCACATCCAACCGACTACAACAGCACAAAAAAGCCAACTGCAACAGCAACAGCAGCAGCAACAATATCAGCAAAGTCAGCTGTCAAATCAACAACAAAGCGCTGTTTCGCAAGCTGCTGTCCAACAGCAACAGCAACAACAGCAACGTCAACAGGAGTTGTATGCACAACAAAGACAACAACAACAACAACAACAACAGCAACAAGAACAACAAAGAGTCCAACAACTACAGTTAGAACAACAAAAACTGCAACAACAACAGCAACAACAACAGGAACAACAAAGAGTGCAGCAATTACAATTGGAAAAACAAAAACTACAGCAACAGCAACAACAGCAACAGCGACTCCAACAACAGCAAAAAGAACAGTTGGAACAGCAGCAGCGAAAACAAAAGAAGTCTGTTGTGCAAACGCAGCTGACGCCACAACAACAGCAACAGCTAACTGCCGGCCAGCATTTTACTGCTGTTCAAAAGCTATCACAGCAACAGCAACAGCAGCAACAGCAACAACAGCAACAACAACCATATTTATCTGGATCAAATTTCTTTTTCACTCCTCAACAGCAACAAACAAACGAGCAACAACAACAGTTTGCTGACCAAACGCGAATATCATCGCTAATATCCTCACCGATAATTCTTCCGAACCAACTAAATGGGCAACCCTCGTCATTTTCCACCCCGTCGAACATCTTCGCTCCATCGACCCCCTCAGTGCACACATCCGGGACATCATCCGGTTTCTTAAATCCTCTTCAGCCATTCTCTGCTTCTGCGCTACAACCACAAATGTCGGCGTCTGCACCAATAAGCTTATTTCGGTGAGGCGAAAAGCACACATAACGTGTTTCACCTGTAAATATGCGCATGATTTTTTTTTGAATTGTTACAAATACATATGTATATAAATTAAATAAAACTGTCGTACTCCAAATAAGAAAATGCATTATCAGCTAATTTATATTTGTTTTTATTGAAATTTAATAATATTATTTGTAAATGTTAATGTTTCCTTCATATGTAGAAGTGATATTGCTCTTAACATATTTTTATTTATAAATTTTATTATTGTTAAAGTTGCTAAAAGCTTGTTTCTGTTAAAATACTTTGTTTCCAATTTTAAAAATTTATTTATTGGCGAAATGCTTTTATTTTAAGAAAATTAATTACATTTTATAAAATGTAGAAAAAATGACAGACCTTCACAATTATTCGCCAATTTCGTGTGATCCGTTTTTTGTCATATTTAAGTTTTTTTATATTTGAATTTAACTTTAAGTGACCTTCTTTATAATTTTGAATGCCCCATTCGTGAGCATCGGATGGAGAATGTGCTATATGGCAATAACGACAATAATTGGCTATGGGAGCCGGCACAATGTCCGGGATTTTGTGGACGTTTGCTGAACACCACACAAAATGCACAAACTTGTCAGGTAGCGCGAGTATATACATATGAATTTATGTGAATTAAGATATAAATAACGAATGTATGATGACGAATAACAACGAAATATGTAGTCACCTTTCAGGATATATGTTGTCACATTTCATATATGTAGTCACATTTCAGGCCTGTCCATGGGGTTTTCGGAGTGACAAGAATTCTATATGTGAACGATGTACGACGCCATTACGGGCTTATGATTATTGTTTCCTAATATTTCATGCCTTGATTCCTGTGCTTGTAAATGGATTGTTCTTGAAAATTTATGCCAGTCATCGAATTGGTGTTAGAACGTTGCAAAGGTTTTTTTTCAATTTGCTTTTATTAGATTTTACACACATCGGGGACATCATCCGGTTTAATTATATTTATAAAAAATTTCCTATGCAAGTGCGGATTTGCATACTATGCATGTACTATGTATTAACTTAATAGTATTAAGTTTATTCTTGCATTTTTTTCTTACTAAAAAGTTACATAAAAGTTCGGGCATGTTCGTATTGAATTCTGTTACATCCAACCAATTTTCACATATCACAAAACTTTACTACATATTTTTACCAATAAAAACGCTGTGAATCTAAAAAACTTATCTTTGTAAAACATTACTTGAGTAGTTATTTTTTAACATATCCAAATAAATAATTTTAGAAGAAAATTATGGATTTTTGCTCAAGGAATTAGCGTTTTACTCGAGTCGATTTTGGCCTTATTTCTCACAGTTTTGCTTATTGAGCCACGCAGTTCATTCTTGGTATTTGGATGTGCTAAGCGTATTGCGCTAAAGGATTGGTATCCAATGCTTTACAACCCTATTGTAAATTATACGAAAACGCTACAATGTTCGCACGAGTTGGTTTATCCACTGTAAGTTCTAACAATTTTTTAAAATAATTTTAAAAATTTATATTTTGCTATTTTAATGTGATATATTCTAAGCCAATTAAAAGATTATCAATGTAAACTTTTTATATACACATATTTATGTAATACATATATTACATTTTTAAATTAAGGTATTCGATGCCATTTATTCTGATTGCACTCTGCTTAATAAATTTGTTAATATTTCGCTCACTTTTGTACATATTAGCGAGGGTAGTTTTCCGGGTTCATCTTCATTCTGGTACTTATTATGCGGCGTTGTGGGTACTACCGCTTACAGCTTTCTTCCATTCATTTATGGTAAAATTTCCAATTTACAGTTTTTTTAAATACTTTTGCAAAAATTCCTTGTATGCAACTATTTTTTGCAGCCATTTCAAATTACAACATTTTTCAGTCCGGTGTCATCTACTTTGTCTTTCCTCATTTGTGCGTGATTTCAAGCCTAGCGCTTAATGCTGCGCATCTCGCCGTCGAGGGACGTCAAACGGTGCGAAAAATGTTTGCACTCATCTTTTCGCTGGCTCACGTGGAGCATTTATTGCTCATTCTCGCGCACATGATGCTTTTCGGCTTCGGCGTCATATCCATTATGTTAGCTGGCGGAACGGCAGCGCGTACTCTAACGCCAATCCACGTGGCAGCGCTGTTGGCAATTTTGCCGGTTCCCACGTGTTTTTATGTGCTCACTATACGCTTGACAACACCGATTCGAGCCATGCGATATCGTCGCTGAAAATTAAAAGTTCATATTTTAGAAATCTACTGTTAATTTACAATTTAATAATTGATGTAAATAGCTGAAAAAAGATAAACAGGTTTAAAAAATGAAAATAAAGCATTATATGAATTTACGTATATATGTTTATATATGTAAGCAGTTTAATGACTGAAAATTTCTACATACTTTACTACATAACACAGAATTTAATTTATCACTTACAAGTTGACTCAACTTGTACGCAGAATTTAATTTATCACTTACAAGTTGACTCAAATTTGGGTGCAAAATGAGATATTATAATATGAAAAGTTGTACAAAAATTTATGCTTTTTTAAACAAAATTATTGCGTTTTTGGTAACGATTTTAAAAAATGTGAACAAAAATTTTAAATTTAATGAATATCTTTGGCGAATGCTGAATGACAATGGTCCAAGGGAGCTTGTTGCCACCGTTTCGAAGTTATGAAATGTATGATTGGCAGTGGATTAGGCCTTTTGTCGAGTCAGTTTTTATTTTGTTGCCTCATTAGCGTTGTAATCGGCTCACGTGGCGATGCTTCGCCAGTGTTCCAGGATTGCGTGGCGGTTTGTCGTCTACGCTTGAATTGCCCACAAGAAACGCATGATTTCGGTTGGGTGATCGAGAAATGCTACTTGTAAGTTGCGGATATTGCACTTAAATGAATTTAATGAAGAGATGGAGGAGAAAATACGAAATAAAAAACGATAATACATAAAATCAAGATGTAATAGTGAATACATAGTAACAAAAACATTAGGATGGTAGCAGCAGAGAAAACAAAAACGTATTTTTTGAGTATTATTGATCTAGATGTCGGCAAGATTGCATTAGATTGACCACCAAGGAATTTCTAAAGGTTGGATTAAAGACGCCCCAATTTTTCGGCAAGTGGACCTTTCGGTCAATCGCGCTGCAAATTGCGGGATTCTTCATTCTTGTTCAAGTAAAATCTTAAATTGTTGTTATTATAATAACTTTAAAATTTTAAAATTGCAAAACTGCAACATATTTTCTTCAAATATTTTTTAGTTCCTCTCACATTTTAGGAGCCGGCGTCCACCGTATTTTCTCTTTTCAATCTATACGGTTTGTGGAGAATGCTGAAAACAATTCGCTGCCGCGTTCCTCATAATTACCGATGTTTTGCGATGTGGAGAGGATTCTGCTACGTTGGAATTGTCACGTGGTAAAACAAATTTAAACATTCACACAGGCACGTGCGTCTCAAATTTTTGCGACAGGGATATTTGCATTTAAAGCGCCCCAATATTTAAAGCGCCCAATAAGCGCCCCAAATAAAACATTGATCAGTACTGTAACTTGAATCCGTTTTTGCAATCGCAAGTATTTGCATAAAATATCCGTATTCCGAAAAGAGTAAATACAAAACAGTTTAACTGCATTTAACTTTCACAATATTAGATACATCTGGATGCAGATGGGTGCACGTTTAATCCAGCTGAATCCAGATATAGTGGAAATCCGTTCATTCATCTCACATTTAATTCAGCACTATGTATCAGGGGTGTAACAATTTTCGATTTTCGA
>SAUE01003156.1:12768-29404 GCA_009724625.1 Deladenus siricidicola
CGGCATTTGGTGTGGTGTTCTTAAACTTTTGTCACACTCCAAAATTCACGAATTTCCCACACGACTCCAAAATGTACGATATCATAGCGAAAAAAGAGGATGGATATGTTTTTTGGGGTGCTGAATCACGTGGAATAATTCGTTTATCGAAAAAAGGTTATTGGAATACCAAAACCCCCAAAAAATGGGTGTTCTTAAACTTTTGTCAAGCAGTGTACCTTTGTTTTAATTGTAGAATTATTTAAGGTTCTTTCGGTTTATCGGACCCCAAAAAAATTTTTTTTCATGATTTTTTTTTGGTTTTCCGGCACGGAGAATTCGAATTTAATAATGTTTCTTGCTGTTTTTGTGAAGTTTTTGATATTTTCTGGTTTTTTGGAGTCCGATAACTCGAAAGAACCTTATTTAATTTGTATAATTTTTGGTTCTTACGTATTATAGGACGCCAAAAAAATGTTTATGATTTTTTTGCTCAAAAAAAGTTTCAAAACAAATTAGAAAACAATAAAAACGAGTTATTAGCTTCGTATGTGGTGCTTGAATTTTAGGCCTAGCCTTAGACTGAGCCTAAGCCTTAGGCGAGTAGGCAAGTCTCGTGGCTATTATTAGGCTTATGCTAAGCTTAAAGTTCAAGCTCCACGTAATGATTTCTAATTTGTTTTGAAACGAGTTTGAGCAAAAAAAATTCATAACAAAATTTTTGGCGTCCTATAATATGTGTTGCATTTTTTGCAAAAATGATGTGCTAGTCGATCGCGAGCGGTGTGCGTAATTACGATCGCGAGTCAATTCACAACAACTACTTAACTGCCAAAAAATGGAAAATGAATTTTTCAGCTTCGTTCAGCGAATTTGGTTCACTGAATTTTGATGGAATTTTTTGATTTAGACAATTCCTAAAATTTTAGTGTCCACCGATGAATAATGAAGCATTGTTGATTGATTCCTGTTGTGATGTTAACGTTTTAATGAAACCCCAAAAACAATGTACGTTTTTTGTGTGATAACATTCTATTACATTTTAGTTATTAATGTTTATACTTTTTTAGTTACTGTTTAGGGCGTCCTGCTGAATTGAATGTTTTACGTGATGCGGTAAAAAAATCGGTCATCGAGAATTATATGATTCCCATTCGATCTCGGTATTTAAACGTTTTTTCGTTTTATAGAACATATTATATGTTTTTAGATCTGAATTACTGGCAGAAAAAATCAGTTCTAGCGGTGTTAGCATTTCAGACGAACTGAAGCAAAAATGGCGTAGTCAATTAAGAAAAATGCAATGCAAGATTAATTATTTTTTGTAAGTAGTTTATGCTGTGCTACGGCATGTTAAATTAATTTTTTTGTCCATTGAGTCATTTTGTAATTTTCGAAAATAAATTTGAAATAGCGCTAATTTCACTTGGCATTGTGCACCGATTTAACATTTTTTCTGCAAAATTTTCCGAATTTTATGAAATTCTTTTTTCAACTTCAAAAGGCTGTAGACTGCACGAGCGTGTTGATAGGACCAAACGGGATCTGACAAAATATTTGGTAGATCTTATAGATGATGTACGTTAAAAATTGTAAAAGTTGGCAGGCCAGTTTTTTAGTTTTAACAGAAAGTGTAAAGTGTAAATTTTCGAAACAGAATAAAAAAATTACGTAAATGTACATACACCCTCTACAACACCTACGGAATGTTTTGTCAAAACAAGTTTTATCCTATAATCACGGTGGTTTAGACTACAGTTTGAAATTGAAAGAAAGAAGTTGGTGAAATTCGGAAAATTTTACACAAAAAAAGTTTAAATCGGTGCAGAATGACACGCCAAACCGGCGCCATTTTAAAATTATTTTCGAAAAATATGAATTTATTATTTGAAATTGTGTGGTTTGTTTTTCTACGGTAACTCTAAACTGGACAAAAAAGTTAATTTAACATGTCCGTGTGTGCATGTAGGAAGTTTTTTGACGTTGACAAAACGCCAAAAATGAATGAGCTCAATGAAAAACTGCATATTTCACACATTTTGACTAACGATCAACTTTGAAAAGCCATATCTCAGATCAAAACTTTATCAAAAACGTTCGGTTTTGTAGGTTTCTTAGTTACATAACTTTTTGCGAAATTTCAATCGAACCGGTCAGATAGACTTTCGTTTACCAGCAAAATACTGGTTCATTTGATCCAACTTCAGAAAAATTTAATACTTTTTGGAGAATCGGATGTTTTTAGTATTCAAATTTAGAAGCGTTGGTGCCAATAAAGTATTGCTGCAGCAATGTATTCTAGGAAATGATAAATTAGTGGATTGGTCGAGTATTTCCGCAACATCGGTATTTCTACCCTAATATAAACTAGTGCATGCCTCTGATTTTTGGGCATTATCGATTTTAGATTTATTTTTATCCAATGAATTATTTTTTTATGCTGAACTAAAAATTTATTTTTTGCTGAAGTATGTAATTTTATGTAATATTTAATCATTTCCGCGTGTAGTTTCATGGTGAACGCTCTATAGAGCAAGTAAAAGCGAAATGGTTTCATGATCTATCACCTGTATGGTCAAAAGATGAATGGACAGAGAAAGAGGATGATTTGCTAAAAAAGTTGTGTCAACTTACAAATTGTAATTATGATTTAATTTCGCGACAAATAGCCGCTGATTTTTCTAAAATCAAGCGTTCACCTTTCCAATGCTTCCAACGATGGATTGATTTGTGTCGTCTAAAACGCGAGAAACGGTTTGTTTTCTTCTATTTTTACGGCAGATGCAAGAAAAATGTTTTGGAGATTATAGGGTGGATCAGGTGTGTGTATGTATGTGTGTCGAAAATGAATTTCGTAAGTGAAAGACCCTCGTGATTTCGAAAATCGAAAATTTCAAAATTATTTTTGAAAATCACAGCCGTTCCCTCTATTACGAAAAAACGATTCGAAAAATTTCGTGAAATTGCTGCCAAAAAATCTAACATTCGTTGTGAAACCAACATATTTCAAAGATAAATAGATGAATATTATCTTTTCTTAAAACACATGGAAATTGTTAATTATTTCACGAATAAAATGCTAGCTCACTCAAACGACCGTAGATGAGTCACAAAATGAGTCAAATGACTCGTGAGTAAAAAAAGTCGTGAATCTTTTTAATCGAATCATTCTGAGTCGAATGAATCATCTGAATCATTGATTCAAATGACTCATGATTCATCCGTGATTCAAGTCATAGCCCTGTTTCTGACCCAAGACATAGTATTTTTCATGCTTAATCGGAAAAAATAACTTTCGTTGTATTTCTTCTGATGAAAAAAAGTTAGTCTGTCATTGAAAATTTTGTTTTAGAAATGAATTCCGAAGTTTGCGGTCAAAATAGTGTAACTAACTCATTTAAATCAATTTCATAATTTTAAACCCGAAAAAGATGCTATTACGTTTACTTTATGGAAAACTCAAAAATTTGAGCCAGTAGAAAATATGAATGTATTGTCATGTTTGTACGAAGAATTGTTGGAATGAAATTGTATGGCTTTGGTTCTACCACGAACACCTTGATTTTTTTTAATTTTTGAGAATTTGTAAAAAAATTTGTGCCAAAAAAATTTCAGCACATTTTTTGGTGCACGGGAATAGCTGTGAAATCAGTGATTGGAAAAGTTCATGAAAAAAAATTACGTCGTGAACTCGGTTAATGAACCAAACGTTCATGTTAAAGCGAACTTTTTTTTCTTCACGAAAAATAGCATTTTCATGAAAAATGCTAATTTTGGAAATATGAAAAAAGTTCGTGTTTACACGAAATTTTTCGGTTCGTGAAAAAAGTTCATTTTATGAACGTTTTCCAATCACTGGAGAAAATTGCCAAAAATCGAAGAAATTTTTATTTTTCAGACGTGTGTATTTCTTTCCGTAGAGGAGTGTGATTTGAATCTTTTTTTAATTTTGACTTCAATCAAGAGTCAACTGAATTCCATAATAACTCAAAAATTATTCAAATAATTCAGTGAGTTTATTGAAATCGAGTTGAATTATTTTTTGTAGTTTGTAAATCACTTAATCATTTTTTATTCACGAATCATCGAATAAAATTGAATCGTTAATTTTTTATACTGAACTTTAACTGATTGTATCGGTAAAAAGAAAAAAAATTTTAATACATGCAAAATCAGGTTAATATTGGCAAAATTTTGGAAAATGACCGATTTTTTTTAAATCGAAAATTTCCATTGTTGGAATGGACCAAATTTATTACTATTCTCAAAAAACGCGCAGCAACATAGTGTAAATTTTGGCATATTCCGTGATATGGTTATCAAACTGCTGCCCCTTGACTTTTACCAGGGGAAGTGCAGACGGATTGTAATTGTTTTACGTTGATGTTACAAAATATTTTTTAGATATTGGAATGCCGAAGAAGACAAAATCTTACTGAAATGTCTTAAAAAATACAAGAGTATTGACGCTGTGAATTGGGGACAAGGTATCATTTGTTGGTATGCGTATTTGTTATAACAATCCGAAGTATTTAGTTTCTTGCGATTTACCAGGCAGGTCTAAGTTTATGTGCGAGTTACGCTATAAGCGCAGTCTTTGTGAAGCGCTTCGACGAGGTGCATGGTCTCAGAAGGAAGACAATGTAATTTCACTATTCTTTTTATTTACGATTGTCTAATCTTTTATCAAAAAGAACGTTTTAAACGAGTCGGAAAGGACTTGATTGGAAGCTTCCTCATCTTTGATTATCAAAAGAAATTTTTCGTGCGTAACAAAAAATATTTAATACATATATTTTTAGTAACAATAAATTGACGCAAAATTTTTTATTGCTATTGTAGTGTTTAATCGAAGCCGTTCGAATTTGTGGAACATCGGACTGGCACTTAATTGCAACATTTGTTCAAGGAAGAACTAATCTGCAATGTAGAAATCGGTTGGTTATTACTCGCATTAATTAAAAAAGGAATTTAGTACTCCATAAAATTATACCAATTTTTGGTCTCAGAATTGATCAGTTGTAGAAAACATTTTCATGTTAGAACGAATCTTTTTGGAATTTCCTGAAAAAGTATGTTGGAATCCGTGTTGAAAGGTATCAGCTTTCAGTTAAAAAAATTATGATTTTGTCATCGCAAGAGAAGATGCTTCATTTTCAGAAAGGCCAACAAATGCAAATAAAATGTCGAATTTTGAAGAAAAAAAATTAAATATTTTCGACTTGAGCTGTTAAATTTTCTGAAAATTCTCCAATTTCGCGGAAGTTGAACTGCTGTGTACAGAATAAATAGTGTTTTGTTATTTTTCATTTTAGATATTGGAACTGCTTAAACAATAAATTGCGGGAGGGAATGTTTACCTTGGAGGAGGACGAACGATTATTATTTGGGATTAGCATTTTTGGAAGACGTTTGCACTCCATATTTATTAATTTTTTATTGTGTTGCCGGAGACATACATATTTAGGATTTCGGAATGGGAGGAAGGATTACACTATAGTTTGGTATAAAAATGAGCATAATATACTCAAAAGATTGATTAAGATTAGACTTTTCTCTTTGAGTATACTACTAGACGGAGAAATGTTTTTTCTTAACGATTTTATGATTTTGTTAGATTTTCTGGCACGGGGAATTCGAATCTAATAATCTTTCTTACTGATTTTGTTGTTTTTATACAATTTTTGCTCTCGTAGCCACGAGAATTGTCTATTCGTCTAAAGCTTAGCCTAAGCTTTAGGTATAGGCGAGTAGGCTCATGGGTAAGTTAAACGTGCAACTAGAAAATCTCAAAAACTGCAAAAACAACAGCTCAGTAAGAAGCATTGTTATATTCGAATTCCCTGCGCCAGAAAACCTAAAAAAATTTTTGGGGTTCGATAACCGATAATATTTTTACTTTAAAAATTATAAATTTAGATCAATTGGCAAATGCAGCAAAGCTTATAATTCGTCGAGGAATGGATAGCATTAAAGCTAGGTTTCGATCTTTTGTTAAAGCAAGGATTACTGTAAGCTTATTTTACTTATTTGTGAAAGTTTTTTTAGGGTGTTATGTATTTTTAGGCATGCCAAGCTTATTTGGACGAGAAAACGAAAGAGATAGTGATTAAAGAATCTGATCCAATCTATGATTTTTCCAAATTTCTTGCAAAGGAGGAATGTAAGAGGAAATTAAGTTCTTTGAATGAGGAAGAAATAAATACTTGCGTCATTAAGAGGATGAAATTAGAGTCGTTTGATGCAGTTGTTGACGATGATGTGGGGGCACCGGGTATTCTTTTTTAAGGGGGTAGAGGACTTGAACTTTTAAGTATTCAATTTAAATTATTTTTGGTTTTTTATGGTCTTTTATATTTTTATCCGAGAACTTTTGTCGGTTTTTTATGATATCGGACATATGTAGAAAAACTATTAAATTTTTTTTCGTGTGTTTTTTATATTTTTCGTATGTTTTTTATTCATGTAATTTGTTTCGTGTTATATAAACATGTTTTGAAAAAAGTTTTTGAAGACCAGTACTTTTCCAATTTTTTCGAAAATAGAATTTTTATGAAAAATTTGGGACTCGCGCCAGAACATTAGGTGAGGTAAAGGTCAAAAACACATTCTTTTATGCGTGCAGTTTTTTAAATCTACTTTTGAAGTGGAGTGAGCGTGGCTTATGGCAGGAACTGTTTTGGTTCATGAAAAAATCTCAGTTTTAATCTTTTTTCATGGTTATTAAGAAAGTTTATTTTTAAACCTTAAGAATACAATCCTCGTAATGATGGAAAGTGGTGCATGACATTAAAAGGCGGTTGGATCAGTGCCGAGAAAGGAAATTTTTGTGCTAGGACATTTGAATTTTTTAATACTATAAGTCAAGGACAAAGAAGAGAGGTATGCTTAACTTTGTTTTTAACGTGAACCTAGGTTTTTTCTATGCAAAAATTGAAATTTGAGCGATTCTTCACATAACAAAATTAATTTTCTCAGAAAAATTTATTGCTATATTTTAATAAACTAAATATTGGACTTTATTGTTTTTAAAATATGAGGTTGGGATTTCAGTTGTATTATATTTAAGGTGTATGATTTTTTGGATTCTATTCATGAACATTATGGCAGTGAAGAAAAGGATAAAAACGATGTCGAACGATACAAACGTCTTAGCGATTTAATGAATTCTGCATTTCCGATTTTGCCCAGGTGTATTAATGGTTTATCAAATTTTTATTTCATATTTATATTTTAGTGATTTTAAACTTGTCGGTAAACGGACGGCCAACTTTTTGAATGGAACTACCACGAAACCAATGTCTCCTCAATGGCCATATCAAGTAAGAAATCGTCGACGTGAACGCCATTTTGCAAGAAATAAAAAAGAAAGTCTTCAGTGAGCTGCTTTTTTAATAAATAAATTTCGTTGAATTTGTGTGTTTCTGAGAAGTTATGGATATCTTCAGTAATGTTGGTATACCTATTTTCAATAATCTTAACCAATGAATATTTATGGAATTTTTTAAGTAAGACACAGGTGAGTGAATGTAAACATTTTTATTGATTTTTTGTTTGATAGTGTTTTTAATGTTATGAAATGGCGCATAATATACATACATGGATTAATTTTTATTGAATTTTTAGTGTCTCTAAATTTTTTTATCTAATACCAATTCGAACTAAAGTCGTTTCCAAGATATATATTAAGAGTTATAGTACCGTTCATAAGACACAGGTGAGTGAATGTAAACATTTTTATTGATTTTTTGTTTGATAGTGTTTTTAATGTTATGAAATGGCGCATAATATACATACATGGATTAATTTTTATTGAATTTTTAGTGTCTCTAAATTTTTTTATCTAATACCAATTCGAACTAAAGTCGTTTCCAAGATATATATTAAGAGTTATAGTACCGTTCATTCACAAAAGTAATAAGGCTCGGATTAGTAAAATTTCGAATTGGTTATATTTTGTAAATTAAGGTCATTAGTAAACATTTAATTTTAGGTATTGAAAAGTAGATGCGGTTTATTTCCATTTTATTCTTAGATACACTTTTATGTTTGTCGTACGTTTTTTCACGTCGGCATGGACATCGAAATTACAACAGCAATTTTGATGAAATCTATGAATCCCCTGAAGGTAAATTTTTATACGTTAACAATTGAAAAATTTTAGTTTTGGTAATTATGGTTACCAGGATTTTGTGCCCCGCGTAACTTGCACTCTGAATTACGTCTCAGATATATTGAGAAAATGCGTCCCACAATAATTTAGGATGCAAACTTCTGATTTTTTCGGAATTTTGTACCTCGGCCAATTAAAAAAAAAAGTATTATATATTAAACTGAACTGTATGTACATAAACCAAAATTTCGAACAATCCGAATTTGCGCCTCAGATTATTTTGAGGCGAAAAATTCGGACAACGAAAATTATGATAACGGTTTTATCAAAAAGAAGGTTATATTAATGGACTGCAAAATTCTCGTATTCCTCCGTTTTTGACACCAAATGAACGACGTCCTGTGCTTCGCTTTCATAATCGATTACGTCAGTTGTTGGCAATGGGAAGAATTCCGACTAGAAAAGGACGGATTAGCAATGTCGACAAATTTTCCGGTGTTCAAAATATGCACAAATTGGTAAATTTCTCAGTTAACTGAGTAAAGGACAAAATTATTTAAGTTTGTTTTTAGATTTGGGACATATCACTGGAAGATGAGGCCCGAATTCTTGTAAGCGCTTGTAGCACAAATTTGAATACTCACCAACAACGGCAACACTACTTTGTGAACATTTTTCGTTCTCATTTAAGGACGTCAAGAAGTTAGTTGAATTAAAAAAATTGAGAAAAATAATTTTTCGTTTGGCCATATATGCTTCATTATACATATACTACTAAGCACGATTTTGGTGGAACATTTTTGGGCTAAATGTAGATGAATAATTAATAAATGAGTTCAATTTATAATCAGGCACATCAATATCAAAAAAAAAATCTAGGAGGAATATTGCGTGCAGCAGTTGAACGTTGGTGGAATGAGTTCCATTCTTTATCAATCAACCTTAATTCACATATTCCGTTTGCTTACGATGGCTCCCTTACCGGCAACAATAACATTAGTTGGAAACATGTAATTTTTTGCAAAAAAATTACTTCTAATCAGCACTTTGTTTTAGATGGTTGCGTCTTTCATAACCCGTATGGCATGTTCGGCGAATTCATGTGACCGTGATAGTGCTATAGTAATTTGTCTTTATGCTAATGAGTAGGGTTTTTTAATATTTACTTATTTTTAATAATATAAAAGGTTTAAAAATTAGGGCTTAATTTTATTGGTTATTCATTTCGGATTGTTATTAATTAATAGTTACATTGAAAAAGTCAATAGACTTTCGCTTCGCATTTTTCATATCGTTTTTTGTGATTTCGATTACAATTGTCTTAGCGCAGTTTTATAAATTGAAAAACAATTTAGTCAATTGTCGGTGCCACAATCTGTGGTGTTTAACGTGGGGCCTGCGTGCGAGTCTAATTTGGACTGTACCATTTATCGTCGTTCTGTTTGCCGTTCGTCGATGTGTTACAATCTTGACATTCAACTGCCGAGGATTATTGAAAAATGGTTTCGCGACGATATTATCTATGAACACAATAAATTTCGAAGAGTCTTGGCACGTGGCCACCAGTCGAATGGTGTGCAAAAAAGTCTGGGAAATAATGATTTTGCCGGACAATCACATTTCTTGCCACCCTCTTCCAACATGTATAAATTGGTAATTTTTAGATTTTGTCGCCGTAATTCTAAATTTATCCCAGCGAATTCTATTTCCCCAAAATTTTTAATTTTTTAAAATCAATTTTTAATAATAGTTTGGATTTTTGATTATTTTCCATTTTGCTTTCAGCAAATAAATTAAATAATATTTATTTTTTTATAATTTATTGATAACGGAATGACATTTTTAAAATAGGTGGTGGTGAGCGCCTAAGCCTACGGCAGACTTAAGAGAGTAGCCTACTGGATCGGGTGGTAAGGGCCTAAGGCCTTTTTGAATTTAAAAAATCGGGCAGTGAAACTGTTTACAAATAGAAAATTTTGGGGAATAGAATGCGCTGGGATAAATTTAGAATTATGGCGACAAAACGTCCTGTTCCGGATTTTCCGCGATGTTTTTTTTAATTAAAAATTGCGTTTTGAGCAATGTTTTTCCGCTTAAAAAATCATCACGCAACGAATTTGCTCGATGGGTTTTTTCTTTAAATTATTCTCGTGGTCCAGAAAAATCCTTTTTAGAAGAAAAATTTTGCGTGATTTTATTAAAATTAGTCATAAAATGTGCTGTATATAATTTTTATCTTTTTGAAAATGCGTATTTTGTTTTTAAATTTTTATTGAAGTGATATTACCAAAAGAAAGAGTTTGTCGCGAACTTCCAAAAACTCAGTTTTTTCTCCTGACGTCTGGAGCCGAGGAGATATGAGCGTTTTAAAATTTTGACCATCGCGCAAAAAAATTGGACTTCCCCTCCTTGCTGAAGTATAGTTAAAGTAAATTAAAAATGAAAAACTAACATAAAACAGTGAAACAACGAATTCCTCTTAAATCTTATACATCGTTTATTGAGATTAAACCGAACTGCAACTGTCCTAGAATTTTTACCGTGGCTTTATAGTGCTGAAAATGAGCTTCTTAACATCTGGCGAAACATTTTTCTAGGAGGGATCTAGAAACATACATAAATTAAATGATTTTATAAAATGTTCGGAAACAACTATACAAATTCGTGTAGCATGTTCTGGCGTTTCTAAAAAATTTCAAGCTAATATCTAAATGACTGGTTAAGTCGGTTTTTTGAACAGAAATATGTCCTCTAAAAAACGAAGCCAAGTTTTCATTTTAAAAAATCTGTTGTGAGCTTTTAGGAATGGAGCGAAGCATTGGCAGAATTCGCTCGACGTCGCACATTGGCATGTCCTCATCATCCTAAAAACGCGTTAAACTTTAATCATTACCGCCTCAACAATCCCTTTTACAATGATAACGTTGTAAATTCTTATAAAAACATGTCGAAGGGATCACTATTAGAATCTGAAATTGGTGAAAATATTTACGTTGACCGACGTTCTTTTGAAAAATACGATCTTCGTCTACGAGGCAATTTTTGACCAATAAGCTTTTTAGTGGAATAATAAGTTTACAGAAAATCTTTTAGATAGTTTTTTTCTAGTGAAAAAATCACAACATCCAAAAAAAATTTTTAAAGACTGATGTCTGTCTCCCAGCTTTTCGATATTTTTTAGGAAAATTCAGCTAAAACGAAACGCCAAAAATTAGTTCTCTTTTCGTTGCAAAAAACAGTTGAAAGAATTTCGAGAACGTCTGCCCAAGACGAGAATGACTTATTATTGACAGAAATTCTTTATTTTGCATATCAGTTAGCGAAATTTCGCACAATCGAAAATCTCGAACATAAAGACCATACTCAGGCAAAGGGGGTGGAGTCGGACCCTCCCCCATCGCGCCGCACGGGGGTCAAAAATAAGAAACCTTCGCACAAAATGGCCGAAGGCCAAAAAATGACCAAAGGGGGGGGGGACCAAGGTAAAAAAAGTTTTTTGTGCGGGGGTGGGGAAGAAAGGAAAAATGCGTATTTTTGCAGCACGCAATGAATGGCATTGAGCGATGGTTTTTCTTAATAAAAAATCATCGCGCATAATTAAAAAAATTTCATACATTTTTTAAAATTTTTACTCGACGAGAGCGTTCCAAAAACATAATCAGTTTTGTTCCCCGACATATGGGAGCTGAGATATGCTTGAAAACTGGGACCATCGCGCAAAAATTTTTGGACCCCCCTCCTTGCCGAAGTATGGTAAAGACCAATTTTTCTTCGCAGCACGTTTTCTGTCCTGGAAGTTGATGTTTAGGTTTAAGGAAGTTGTTTATTTTTCATTATTTAAAAAGGCAATACAATACACAACAGTCATCCTCAATAATACAAAATACATATGTTCTGCATTTTTTTTAAATCGAAAAGCTCATAAACAGATACAAACTTTGGGGACCTCCTTTTCACTCAGGTTCAAGGTTTTCTGGAAATTGTTTTTGATATGATTTTTATTTTATTAATATGTTTTTACTGTTTATTGTAGGAATATTCCTTGAGACTGGTATACACAGTTGGTGGAATGAAATTCGTCAATATGGGATGCCAACACACTGCATTCAACAAATCACATCTAAGCAATGTTATAATAATCTGCAGAACTTTATAAATGTATATTTTAAAATTATCTTAAATGTACATATTACAATTATATAATGGACTTTAGATGGCATATTATCGCGCTACTGAGATTGGTTGCGGAATAAATCACAGCTGTGACAATCACCAAGCCAGTGTTTTGATTTGCCTCTATAGGAAGAGGTTATCTTTAATGGCACATTTAGCTATTTTCTTTAAGTGTTTTTTATTTTAAATTTTTCAAAATATTTTTTAAAGCGATTTTCTGTAATTTTGCACCAAAAATATTTGGTTACCAAAAAATTCACCTTTTTCATATTTTAATCGGATTATAACCTGAAAGTAATTGACCACATTTTTTGTTGTAACTACCATATACCTGAGATGCAAAGGCTTGAAGATTTAGTGATTCTATTTTTCGATCCTTTTTTTGTCAATTTTTAACTGAAATAATTAATTATGTGCATCATTCGAATTTCGAACCGCAACCGGACGCTTTTTTTATTTCATTGGCATTTTTTGGTGAAAATTCAAATGTTTACTCAAAATCATAACAGTTTTAGTGAACTTCACTTTACTCGAAAAATTAAAGATATANGCGTCGTCCACCGTCGCGCATACCGTAAGAGCAGAAAGAGAGGGGTTAAAAACAGTCGGGGATACCGTAGTAAAAATCGTATAACTTCGTATAATGTATGCTATACGAAGTTATTACGTATATATGTTGGTCCTGAATGTACATGTTTTGTAATTTCTAATAGCATGTTTCTTCCTAACAAAATTGGAAAACCACTTCCACGGCGTCCCAAATTAAAATTTTTTTCACTTTCAGAAATTGAGTCATTTTTTTCCGAAACAAAATTTGAAATGCTGACATATTTCGTTTGGCGTTATGCATTTATTTAAATTTTTGTCACCGAAATTCTTCAAAATTTTTATTTTTTCGATGTCATGAAGCTTCAAGACGTAATATCTAGAAACTGGGGCTAGATAGGACAATTCCGATTTAAAGAAGTCATTTATAGGACCTTTCTACGTAATGTATGAAAAAATGACGCATATCCTGTTGATAGAAAACGACTTGCTAGCTAAAGTGTTAGAACAAAAATTCTGAGATTACACTTTTTTATATAATAAAATAGTATACCTGGCAAGGAAAAATGGCGGTTCTTTCGGGTTATCGGACCCCAAAAAAAATCTTTTTTGGTTTTCCGGCACGGAGAATTCGAATTTAATAGTGTTTTTTACTTTTTTAGTTGTTTTTGTGCAGTTTTTGACATTTTCAGTGGGGGTGGGCGGGGTATGGCGACCCCCCAACACGTGTGCAATTGGGGGTGGGGTATAACTACCCCAACACGTGTTGAAGTCTCCGAGTCGAACTCTAAGTCTAAGCCAAACTCCGGGTAAGTCTAAGTCAAATTCCAATTTAACAGCCAGCTTCAACATGTGTTGGGGGTCACCCCACCCCCAACTGCACACGTGTTGGGGGGTCGCTATACCCCGCCCCCCAACACGTGTTTGGGGGGGTCGCTAAAAAACATTATTAAATTCGAATTCCCCATGCCGGAAAACCTAAAAAAACCATCAAAAACATTTTTTTTGGGGTCCGATAACCCGAAAGAACCAAAATGGCAAAACCAATATCATATTCGTAATCAGGGCAGAAAACTGGTCTAGAAAAAGTAAAAAAAGTTTCGGAATTCTGGGAGGGGGAGGTAAACTAGGCTGACCCCAAATTACTTGACCTGTCATTGTTATTAAGTGTATTGACGAACAATATGGGCTCGCATCGTCGTCATACATACCTTTACCCGTTAGGACATCCGTGTACGGTGGATGCAGATTGCACTGAATTTTCCGAGTCACTTTGCGAAACGCACACAGGCCTCTGCGTAAACGTAACTCGATTTATGGGCGACACGTACAAAATTTCCGGGCCTCTACCCACGCAGTTGAAGCAATATATCATACATGCGCAAAATTATGTACGTCAACAAATTGCCTCGAAAGTAATGCACGGAGCAACACTCCCGCCGTTGACCGCTTGCTTTCCTTCTGGCAGCAATATGTATGAACTGGTTGGTTTTGTTGTTATGACTGGAAACTATTTTGAATCAAAGTTTCCAATGTAATCTTTATATGTTACATATGATCCAAATCAGTATTTTTGAATAAATGAAAGTTTTTAATTGACGAAATTCTTATTTGACAATCGTATTTTTTTAATTTAATGTATATTTAGTTTAAATTATATATATATATAATGCGATAACATATTATTATTGAAAATTGTAGTTTTTTATTGCTATAATTATTTTAGCGTTGGAGTACGGCTTTGGAAAAGCGAGCGGAATTGATAGTTTCGTGGTGTCGACCAGAGCGACGCCTTGAATATCAATATATTGGTGAAAATTATTTCGTTATTAACGACAAGAGCGCGCCTGCGACCAAAGGTGATATATAGTTGTAGGATGGTAGTATTTTTACGTCTTTCGAACCTACAACTTGTAGGACAACTAATACACTTGGCTTTGCGTAAATGGCTAAGTGAACGTGGAGCAAATGTTGAAGCGGAATTGGACGTGGCCGAGAAGCGCGACATGTGCATAAATTATAATAACGTGGGATTTTCTATTTAAGATGGTATTTGTTGAGATTTTGGTCACCAAATTTGTTTCATGGAAAATTTTTCAACTTAATTACGATTCAGTAATTCACTTGACAGCCAAAAAGTGGGATTTTGTGCACATTTTCTCAAAATATGAGGGTTTCATTTCTGACATACCATGTTTTAATTTATTTTGTTTAGATGCTTTACGGTGGATACGTTAACAGTGCATGTGCAATGAATCATTGTGTTAATAATCCAAGCCTTTTCGGACATTTTTGGCTTTTTGTTTGTCTTTTTCAACGAGGGTAATTAATCGAATGTATTAGTTTGAGAACTAATTGTGAAAGCAATAGAAAAATTAGTTTAACTAATCATAAATATGCTTAGAACTACGCTATCTAGTCGAGATCTTCGCATTCCGTTTACTCATGCATGCACTACCGACAACGATTGTGTTACATATCCTAACTCAAATTGCTACACGAAAATTGGACTTTGTGTACGTTTAAAATTATAATAATCTATTTTTTCAATTAAAATGTTGATGTGTCTGAATCAAATTTTTATTGATATTAATGCCTTAAAAATATTACTGTTTGAAATGGTTGCCAAAAAAAGTTGGACTCCTCCAGTTTGATTTACTCTATGTTCGTCGATTTTGCAGGTATATTCCGGTCCCACAGATTCGGACACTTTTGCAAATAATGCAATCAATTACAACCAGGGCACGCATGTATTCAATCATGGATTTGTGTCGGAAGTTAACCAGGATCAAAGTTTTTTTAATATTAACGCCGGCAATAATTTTGCTAATGTTGATGAATTTGGAAATACGAATTATGATATGGGCACCAATAAATACATCATCAATAATCGTAATAAGGATAATTCGTATCGATCTGGCTATCGCAAGCAAAAGAAATATGGTTATGATCATGATGATTAACATAAAAACCATCAAAATTTTAATAAAAACAATTTTAACGTTCAAAATTAAATAATAATGGCGAATGTGTCGATGATTATGGTGATTACAACAGTTACTAATGTATTAAATAATTTCATTTTTTTCCATATTGATGTTTTTTCATCGATTATATTATATCAATAATAAAAAATTTATTTTATCTATAATAAAAAATTTCAGTTTTTACAGGTTTCCCGCACTTTTATGGCCGCCATTTAGAAGTAAGTGGCTAGCCACTTTATAAAGTGCAAAACATTTTTGAGGCGCAATTTGTAACTTCAAGAATTTCTCCATTTTTCTAATGGTTTGTCGTGCTAGTCAATCTTCTGGTCGTTGTTGTGACAAATGTAAAGTTTAACATCATCAACAAATATTTTGATTTTGACTTCTTTTGGTAAATGAATTAGTAAATAATTAATATAAATTACGTTGCCCAAGTTTTGCGCCCCGCGTAACTTGCGCCCCGAATTTTGCGCCCCGGAACTTTGCGCCCCAAGGTCGGAATTTTGCGCCCCGAAAATTTTTGGGGCGCAAAATTCCTGAAAAAATAGGAATTTTGCGCCCCGCCAAAAAATTTTTAGGAATATTGCGCCCCATTTTGCACGGGCGCAAAATTCCGATTTTTTCAGGAATTTTGCGCCACAAAAATTTTCGGGGCGCAAAATTCCTATTAGATTTTTATTTTGTACTTTATTAATTATAAACCTTTACAATTTTATTTAACTGATATTTAACTATCCTTACTATTTGACAACAAAAAATCGACAATAACAATGAGATACAATATATATTATGTTGTCGAAAACTAACTTCCAACTTTCCATCAATGTATATTATTGTT
>SAUE01000696.1:5571-20468 GCA_009724625.1 Deladenus siricidicola
AATACATATATGTATGTACAAAATAAATATATACTTTCCCCATTCGTTTTCCACTTTTCGTTTTCCCTCCATTTTCCTTTCCTTTTCCCCTTCCCCCTCCCCTTCCTTTCCTTTCGCTTTTGCCTTGTTTCTTTTCGCAAGGAAGGAAACATGAAGAAGCAGTGAGAGAAAAAAAAGGCTAAGGGCGCGTTCGCCGGTCCCACACACATACCAAGCCAAATCAACCGGCCAACCCCTCCCTATATTGCGCTCTCTGTCTCGTTGAAAATTGGTATAAATATACTGTTTATGTAATAATTTTCAAGTCATTTGAGTTTTCGAGTCAATTCAAATCAGAAAACAGTCTGCTTGCTCAGTCTACCGCTGAGTGAGTATTTTTCAAAGTAAGAAATTATATGCGTTATATTTTTGTGAATTTATCATATTTGGTTTTTGCTAAAATAATATATTTTTGAAACACAACAAAAAATAAACTTAAAATTAAAATCGTGCGCAATCGGTGAAATACTGATTGTAAGGTAAAAAGTAGCAAAGACAATCCCGCTACAGTGACAATATACTGTAGAGCCTGGAACCTCTATTTTTCTTCACGCTTTTCTTTATTCTTTTTGCCCCCCGTAACGACAAATATAATATATTTTAATGTATATATGGTTTATTTTAAATTTTTTGTTTGTATTATTGCCTTTTTTGTAATTGCTTTATTCACGTTGGTTCACGTCGCACCCGCGCTCATCGTCTTCCATCCACGAGGAGCCCGCCCCCAGCGCGATTGGCCGCAACCACAATCACATTATTGTATTTTAAAATTTCAGAGAATGTTAAATTATATAGCAAACGGAAATATGTATTATGGTAATAACTTTTATAAACGTTTAAAAATGTTCTGGGTAACCTGGTGAAAATTTCAATATCTTGATGAAATGAAATGTGAACTGTTCCATCAGATATTTAAAAAATCTAATGTTTGAACACTCACATTTTCGGACATAGCTTTGGTAGTTTTCTCGGTGGAAAAATTTACTAAAATTGAGATTAAATAAAAGTGTAAAGAATGTTCTCAATAAAAGTACGAAGAACGCTAGAACATGATTAAATTTTTCAAATTTTTGTTTACAAAGCTACAAAAAATATTTTGAAAAAGGGCACTTTTTCAAAAAGTAGATTTTCTCCTTTTTTCACAGAAAACTATATTATTAAATTTTTCATTTTTTGGTGGATTTAATTGGATAATTTTCTTAAAATTTTCTTTTTATGCATAATTTTGTTTTAAATTTCTTATTTTTTGTGTTTAGAAATTTATACGTCGTTGGTCGAGAACAACGCTGCAGGTTTAAAATTTTAAGCTTAATACACGTTAAAAATTAAAAATAATTTATCGTGCACAAATCATTATGCTCTTCACATTATGTCAAATTATAATATTTTAGTTTTTTGCGAGATGATTTTGTTAATTTAAATTTTTAAATTTTAACATAAAAACTAATTTGACGTATGTGATGAGTGAAATTTTATTTTTATTAAGCTTTTAAAGTAAGAAAATTTTCCTACATCTGGTTGTCAAAATTAAAATTTATAGTATAAAATGGACCGCACCGGAAGCAAAAATCGCGCTCGTTCGCTATCAAAACGAGTTGGAAATCGAAGGAGCTTGTTTTAATTTAAATCGCCCTATGATGAAGCCTGATATTATAGAAATGCCTGCCTTCAAAAGATTGAAATGTTCCATCGAAAGCATCTTCAACTACACTTTCAATAATGAAGAGATATATGCACGCGCAGACAGAGCTCTGAGAAGAGAATCGGAGACGGTGAGTTTGGAAGTATTCGGTAATATGAGATTATCCATAAACGAGATACGAAAACAGAAAGAGATGAAGGAAGTTTGGAGACGTAGGGCGGGAAAAAAGGAAGGAAAGGAAGAAGATTGAGCGAGAAAGAGAGAAAATATAAAGAGAGATGAGCATGAAGTAATTTTCCAAATAAATTTTCAGTTCTCTCTAACAAACTACGGCCATGCCAGTGCTTCAGCTGAATGTCAACCGCGCGCCACTTTTAATGCGAATATATATATAATTTTATGAATATTGACATAATTTTATGAGTAAAACATATTTTTTCCTTTTGATATTCGATCAAACACAAAATATTTTCCGAAGAACTCGAAAATAATACAAAATGGTCCACAGAATAATCAATTTCTGAACAAAATGCACAAATTTTTAAATGATTATTCAAGAGCTAATTTTGTACTGTTCTGCACGCATTTGGTATCAAAGATTTTCTGAATCCTTTCAATGAAATGTTTGTTTTTAAATTATTGATGATGATTATATGGATTTTTATTAATTGTGTATATACTTCTGTGTTTTACATTTTTTCAAAAAATGAAAACGCTACAAAATTTTCTGCTTTATCTCTCGCCTACAATGTCTCACCACGACTTAAAAAAGGAACGAAATACAACGACGATGAACGTTTGAACGTTATGCAAAAAGCAGTGCAGAGAAAAAATTAATCAAATTCGTTAATGAGGAGAATTTGATAGCCAGATGGCATCAAATTCAACACTTATCTAATCAAATAATTCCATGCTCACAAATATTTGCCATAAAAATCCAAGTTTTCAACTATTTTCATTTCCTCTCCGTTCTATTCAAATCCAAATTATTCTTTCGCCGCCCCCCCTCCCCCTAGGAATATTATTATTACAAAAAATACCGCTCCTTGGCAACTCACACATTAGTCCTTTATATTTTTTATATTTATTACTGTTGATTTTACACTTTTTTAAAAACATATTTATAGTTTACCATGAAATTATAATTAAGATATTGCCGTGCATCAACGTCATCAAGCCTAACACCTACTCAATTTCAGACTTGGTCCAATTTCATCTTATAGGCCCAGGATTTATGCACGTGGTATAGTATATATATTCACAAATCATTCTATTTTTTGCTTTGCACTCAATGACTTTAATTTGTTTATATTTTTTACAGAATGCTTATCCCGAGTAGAGAGATGAATACGACATGATCATTTTGGACCTTGTAAATGTCACGTGTTCATACGTTAGAAGGCTGGTACCATCTCCTCCGATCGCTGTCGCTGGGTTGTTGGTCTTCGCTCGTGGAATATTGGTTACCAGCGTGGTACTCACAATTGCCATTAATATGTTCGCCAACGATGCACTGCAAGACGATGTCGAGGCACTGAAATATGTACTTTTGCACTAGAGAGCGGAAATCAAGTCTGCATGGGCTAAAATTGGACTTTTGGAAAAATGGGTATTTTACGATAAATTTTTTAGAGCATATAATCATCCCATGTTTAGCTAAATTTTTTTCATTAATGGAATATTTATAACGTATACCGCTATTTTTTATGATATTTCTAAATTTTACAATATTTGCGTATTCTATGATACATATTTGCATATTTTATAGTTCTTTATATATTGTATACTTGTTTGTAAATTATATAATACAATCACCGGTAGATTTATTTACCCAAGCAATACAATTCACACTATTTCTTGTAACAAAAAAATATGCCGATTCCTGTTTTTAACTTTTTTTGTCTTCCATTATTCTTATCTTATCACATAACACGTCTTTTATAGGCTAATAATTGTGCATTACTGTATTTTGTAAATTCTCAGAGTCTGTAAAGCATTTTCTTCAGAAAGACATGGATGAACATTCAGTTCCAGTACCTCGTTGCTCAATGTCGTTCTGGCTCCAAGGTATTGTAAAACGAAGACAGAGGCTTTTATTCTTAGCATTTAAAAACCCGGATCGACATGAGAACGCATCGGAATAATGTTTATACATACATATATACAAATGCAATTACCGTCTCTATGTTCAAACAGCGCAGCATTTGAGATAATTTTATGTTATTATAATACATATTTGCATATTTTATAATTATTTGTATATTTTAAATACGTTTTTGTTCATTTTATGATTGCAATATTGCAAAGAGAGGAAATTTTTGTACCTTTTTAACCATTCAATTACGCGAAAACTATATTATATATTACATTTTTGTATATTTTATAATATTTGTTTACTCTATAATACATACTTGCATGTCATACAGTAATTTGTATATTGTATAATATATATTTGTATATTTTGTAATATTGGTATATTCTTTATATTTGCATATTTTAATTATTTGTATATTGTATAATAGATATTTGCGTATTTTACAATTACTGGTTGATTTATATGTTCAAACAGCGAGTATTTTTTGTACGGATTTGTAATAAGTACAGTTTCAATTCCTCATTTAACCCAATGATTCTGCCAATCTCGTGCACCGTTCTTTTTTATTAATTTTTTGTTTGCTGTCCAAAATGGGCGACGATATGGAAGCAGCATGATAGCATTCTCGATTCAATCAATGACATGACATGATTAGGACGAAAAATTCATCATTCATTCTCTTTGGACATGAGGTAATCATTTCAGTAACTATTTCTTTTGTTTAACAAGTTAAATTTAATTAATAAAAGCAAAAATTTTTACCGCTGGAAACTCCCACTGCAAATTTCCATGATTCGCCTTCATGTCAATAGCGTACNTCATTCTCTTTGGACATGAGGTAATCATTTCAGTAACTATTTCTTTTGTTTAACAAGTTAAATTTAATTAATAAAACCAAATTTTCAATCTACAAACTTCCCAAGGTAGTATAAAAATATTGTATTTTCAATTTTTTTGAGTTATTCAGTCCACGTTACTTTTATGTGCCAATCATCGCTTCTTTTAATTTATTTTTCAACCATTTTTATCTTCCACTCTTTTTATTGCAAAAATACGTGAATCACGCTAGATATGTGCTAACAATTATTGCGAAATTCTTATTGGGCATGCTAACTAACTAAATCGATTCCAAGAGTGACATGCGATTTTGTAGATTTATTAAATTGTTTATGGTACTATGTTTATGTTTATATGCATGCAATTTCTACCACTTTTCTACCAGAAAAATGTCACGACTTAAAAAAATATATAGTATTTATTAAATTTATCCTTTTTTATTTCAAAATTCTTGTAGCAAATCTCGAACTCATTTATGTTAGATACATTTCTCATTGAGAAACACGTGTAAAAATGATTCTATTTCTTATAATAATTACATTCAGCTGTTTTTTTACATGTATACTTATTATTATAATGATATTCGTAATTGATGTATTTACATTTTATTTACATATTTTTTTACAACCGGGGAATATATGACATTGCCGGGTTTGTGCATAGCCTGTTAAAGAACTTAGTTCAATATTAAATTTTTAATTACCCAAGTAAAAGTTTAAGGAAATGGTTCTCACTAACGGACGTAAGAGGCAGGTCCGAATGATGCACACACCATCTTCAACAGCACGCAAAGCTCCCAAATTCTGACGGACTCAAGCGGAATCATCGTCCAATTTTATTCCGTCTAATATTTCGCCTCTAACGGCTCATACTCCTTCGCGTATTCCGTCCGATATTTCGACTGCACTTTCCCGAGTACGAAACCTTCTCTCTCGTTTTTGATAGCTCTTGTGTTAAGCTTTTCCAGGTCTTAAAGAGCAAGGCGAGTTTCGTAGCAAGGGGGGGGGAGTAGGGTGTGTTCTGAGGAAACATCTCCTGAAAATAGCCCTAGTGATCCGTTTTTGAACAGGTTCTAACGCATTTACATTGCCAATACAATTTGAATTAAAAACAGGTGAAGCAAATTCTAATATGGGGCGTACATAACAAACATACAATTCTCGAGTTAGAAATTTTGGATCATTTGATTGAAAGGCCTTAAAAATGCTAAAGAATTTGGCGTTTGCTGCTCGACTCTTTATTTTAATGTGTGAAGCCCATTTAAGGTCAGGAGCAATATATGTATATTCCTAGATCCCTTACGTCACGAGTGATTTTAGGGATGGGAGTTTCTTCACAGTCAAGGTAATAATCCCACTTAAGATTTTTAAGGCCCAAATGCAATACACTACACTTGTTAGCAGCAATATTTAGCCCATTATGAGTACACCAAAAGTCAAAATAACTAATAAAGTCTTGAAGCTTACTACGGTAATCCGGATCTCTTTCAAGGTCAAAAAAAGAGCCCCAGGACTGACCCTTGAGGTACACCGCTTAAAATTTTTCTTTTATCCCAACGTAGTAATTGGCCCCGAACGCCTGAATGATAGAGTTTATCGATCAGACGTTCGTGGCTGATTGAATTAAAGGCCTTTGCAATGTCAAAATAGGTTATATGAACACAATTTTTACGATCAACTGCAAAAGACCAGTCGTCTACAGCTTCGAGCATTTGCGTAGTGACCCGTTTAGCAGAGCGGAAACCATGTTGTGATTCAGGGATGATGTTATTTTGATCGAAGAAGGATTCCAGTTTTTCCTTTATATGGCTTTCGATGGCCTTTCAATGGATATTGAACATGTAAGTGAGATGGGGCGGTAGTTTTGAACCAAAGAAGGGTTTCCATTTTTTAGCAGAGGTTTAATGATTGCACACTTCCAAGCTGTAGGAACAAGTCCCTTGCTCAGAGATAGACGACAAATGCAAGCTAGGGGATAAGCCAGCGAAACGGCGCATTTTTTTAGCAGAATATTGGGGATATAATCTGGAGAAGTGTTGTTTTTTGCTGGTAGGTTTTCCAGAAGCTCAAACATTTCACTATCACTCATGTTAACATTGTTGATAGTTTTAGATGGTAGCTGTTTTGTGAGATATTTTGTAGCTTTTTTTAGCAGAGGTTTAAAGTAAAAGAATTGCTGGATAAAGATTCAAAGTAGGATGCAAACACGTTAGACTTTTGGACCTTGTCGAAAATTGGAACATCATTATGCAAAATAGATGGAATAGCGCAATTTTTGGGCTTTACCTTGCGGCTAATCAAATTGAAAAAATATTTTCCATAATTTAGATACTTTTTGTTCTCTATATATCTGTGAAATTTTCTTTAAAAAATTCAAAATTTTTTTGTCGAAAAAAATGATCTTTTAGGTAATATTATCTAGCAACGACAAGAAAGAATCATTTTTACTGGTTTGTCACAACTTTATTATTTAATGTAAAGCAATGTATAATATTTAATGGCCTCTCAACAACTGTATATGTGTAAATATGTGTGTCGCTTTTGTGTCTTTTTATGTTTCAGTTGAGATTTAGCATCTTTTGCATTTGATTATCTCCGTTCTCGCACCGTCATCCATTGCTGTGCAAATGTGTATTGTTTTGGACGTTCACCGGTTCACTGCGTACATACCGGATTTCGATTTACAAATATTGAAAATAGTCAACACCGAAAAATTATTGTTACATTGAAGAAAAGCAAATATGTGCCAGAACAAAGTCATAAAATAAATTGTTCGTTAATCTACAATTGTAAATTTTCTCTACGGTTTCCCTGAAATTTCGAAAACCGGCGGTCGCCAACACCAATAATCGCTGAGAAATTTGAAGATGCGGTGCTTCGGCCGCTAGCTCCACCTGGAAGACGGAAAATGCGTTATCCACCCTCGCGTCACTCCAGTCGATGAGCATTAACGCGCTCATAGCCGGAGCTAAAACGAGCTGCTATGATTGTCATTATTTATGATTGTCATAATTTTATTGTGACTTATTTTTGAAGGAAATTTTGATAAATTGTAACGTAGCTCAAGGTTATGTACAACAATAACTTGCAGTGTTCAACGCTGGTGGATGTTCCCGCATGGGCAACATCGACGACCAATGTTTGGTGACTAGTGGAATCGCGGATCTGTCCACACGCACCTGCCGGCTTTGGAATAAAACGCTGAACAATTTAATTTGTTTCTGATTTAATTTAGATAATAATGTATGGAACGAACCTCGCGAAAACGCCGCAATAATTCATGCACTCGTGTATATAAGTTAATGTCGTCGAACGTATAGCCAAAGATTGTTTCAACAGCGCGTTTCAATCTTTGAAAGGACGCTGTTCCAATAAGTTCAGACCTCGACAATGCATGGGATGCAAAGCCTCGTTCAATTTCTATTTCGTTTTGAAAACGAACGAGAGCGGCGTTTGCTTCCGGCATCGTCCATAGTATCCTTTTAGTTTAATATCTTATAATAAGTTAGCTTACAATCAAAAAAAGCACTAACTTGCACCGCCGCTCTCGGCTCACCACTCTATCTCGAAAATATCCGATTTTCGTAAAGTGCATCATCCGTTAGTGTACGATTGGTAATATTTTTTAAGGCTTCTTTTAGCTGCTTAAACGCCTTCGTGTACATACGTTGTATGCCCGGCGTCAGTTGTGTTTCCACGGTCTCATCGCACTCAAAAGTAGCAAATGCATCCCGATTATTATTGTTAGAAAAGTTGACTAATTTTTGTAAACTTGTTATGTAGAGTACCAATTTAATTCATTGTGGATTACACCATTTACGAAAAGTTTGAGAAATTCGTGTTTGTTAAAAAAATTATGAATTTATACAAATTGAGGCATCATAGACATAGAGAGAGAAAGCGCGTGAAAGAGTGAGAATAATAGAAAAAAAGAAAAAAGAACGACCAAAACAGAAACATAGAAAGAGAGAGGGAAAAAGAGAGAGGGCGTACTAGAGAAAGAGAAAGCGTGACATAAAGAGGAATAAAGTGTATTATTTGTAAGAAATTATTCACCTACTTAATAAAATTTAAAGTTTGGCATCCCCAAAAAATTTAATAGATGCTACTCAGAAGCAAAAGTCAAAGACAAACTTCTCCTGCGATGTTTCATGTATTGTTCTTTGCAAATGTCCTCTTGAGCATCGTCCATCATCCAGGAGGAGCCCGGCCGCGGCCAACTCGAGTTGTTTGCCAAGACCATCCACCCGCACTCGGCCATCCACTGTAGCCCAAAGCAACCGTAAAGCAGCGTTACCATATATCCCATATTTCAGCAAAGTGTGAAAAACGAAATTGTGCAGTGAAACAAAAATGTAAGTAAATTATTCAAATAAAATTTGAGAAAAATTGTGAAATGTTGTGAGTCATACAAGGAAAAACACTGGTTTTTTGAATAAAAAATTTAAGAATTTAAGAATGAATTTTACTGAAATTTTGTCAGATATTACTCAATGCAACGCCATTTTTAATGTCACGTAGTTTTTAGCAAAAATTCACAGAAAATCAAATTTTTATGAAATCAAATAGCGAGAGAAAATAACACTTTAAAATATTTCTTGTTGTGCAGAGAAGTTATTGAACTTTTTTTCATCCAACAATTTAGCATTAATATGTAAATTCATTGTGGTAGTTTTCACACATAACTGATTTGGCTGTTGACGATTTGTTAGATTGCGTATATATGGTAAGGTTGTTATTGTTGTCGATGGGAGTTGGCCGCAAGCGGGATCTTCCTGGATGATTTTTTGTTTTGTCTATGATTAAATTTTTGTCCAAAACGGCTGAAAAACAAAAAATGAATAAATTTTATAATTCTAAACGCATGGCAAAACACGTACTCGCTCTCGGGCAAAGCAAAAGCAACTCAAATTTTTCTTTGCAAATAACCTCAGTGCGTCAAAATACCATTTTCCCTTTTTTCTCTTTTTTTTCCATACTCATTTTACCTTTGTAAAAATTCAAGGAATGATTAAAAGCAACCTTTAAGATAACATTTTTCTTGTTGTTATCCTTAGACAAACTCAACAAAAGTAATATTAAAAAAAGCAAATACGTGCTTCAACAAAATCAAAGAACAAATCGTCTGAGAATTTGCAATTTTCTCTATGACAGTTTTAAACTTGCAAAAAGCAGCGGACGCAAAATCAACGTGCGATTTGAAATTTGGACTGGAGTCAATTCTTTTACGATTTTGTCTTGGTAGGCACGAAATGCACGCGCCAATCGCAAATCAAAAAATGTTAAAAAATGGGTGTTTTTTGCATTTTATATTGATTCACACAGTTATAACTTTTTTGAGAAGAATTCGTTTGAAACCGGGTTTATTTCATTCGAATCGCAAAGAATTCTCCGTGATCTATCCATATTATTTTACAGAATGAAAAAATGGTTTGGTATGCGGTAGTTGCGACTATTTGAAACTGATTTCGAACTTACCGTAGCCGAGTACTGTAAAATGAATATTTTTGCACAAATGTTATATTTTTCTGAAAGCCCGTTTCTTTGCGGTTTGAATGCAATAAACACGGTTTCAAACGAATTATTATCAAAAAAGTTATAACTGAAAACAAATACAAAAATATAATAATTGTAACAAAATTGAAATAAATACAGTAATTACAAAAGAAAAACAAAACAAAAAATCAAAAATAGGACAATTACAACAACAAAAAATTTGCAAAATACAATACAATATTTGCAAAAAATATAATATCTATAATTACAAGCAGTAGTAAAAAATATACAAAACTAAAATGCAAAATATAAAAAATAATAATAAAGTAATAAAAATGTATACGATAGTACATACAATTAATGTAAACGAACAAAATCACTTTGAGCCAAACCAAAAGAAATGAAAGCTGTCATTAGTATTTATTTTCATTTTCTCTCTCATTCGCCCAGTAAGATATTAAAAAAAAGCGAAAACAAAAAAGAAAGGAAGAAATAACACATGTTTGTTTCATATCGCCTGTTTTACTCTTTTTAGTAGGAAAGGTTAACTTATTGGTCTATTTAAGCTACAAAAAATTGTTTTTATATATACATATGTACCAGGATTGATTTTTTCGATTGGCTATTTGTTCGAAAATTTTCAAACTTTTGAAGGAACACGGTTTGCGATGAGTTTATCATGTGCAGAGCAATGAAAATTGTCAATTCCATTAATAATTGTCGATGTAACAAATTTTATTCCAAAGTTAAGAGTGATATATTCACCACGTCTTGTCAAAACAATTAAAAATTATAATTTTCAATAGTAAATTTTTCAAAACCAAAATTACCAAAAATAAAATGTTTAAAGTTCCACTTCGCAAAGCCACAATAGTCACAACAAAACAACAACAAAAAATAAATAACAACCCAGTTTAGAAGGCATAAAAACTCGGGCGTTGAAATAAAAAAGTTATTTATTAAATTAAATAAAAATCTATCATTTTTTAAACTTACCCACGCAGACGAAAGCAATCCATACCGGATTCACAAACGTTGTCTACGCATTGCCGTGGTAACCAGCACGTTCAAAGATATGTTCCATTTTATAAAGCTTTTCTTAAAAAGCGAAATGTACAAATAAATGGTCGATTTTTCTTGGTTGAAAATCAAAAATAGAAATGTGAAAATCGCAAAAGCTGAAATTACGACCGAGGTCGACATTCAAAGAAGTTTGAATAGTGTGGTAAGAGTAAGTTTTGGTGAAATTTGTCAAATGAAGGTTATAAATATTCAACTCTTTTTTTAATGATTTGTTTCCAAACTATAAGCTGCAACATTTTCAGAAAGATGTCTTTGTGAATTTACTTTTTATCAAGAATTTGACATCAATAATTGTAATTTGGCCGACGTAATGGTCAAAATCTTTATTTTGCTGACAAACTCTGTTGCTTTCTTAAAGTCATTCAAAAAAATGTGAAAGTGGAAAACGTAAAGGACATTCACACACGACAATAACGTGCGCGGCGGCATAGCGAAGTTGAGAAAATTAACATAAGTAGTATAACAGACGATTTTTGAGCGGCCTCGACGTCCATACACTTTTTGTGCGGTTAGAAAAAAAATCTCTAACCTTGGACGTCGAGGCCGCTTAAAAAACGTGAAAAGCCAAAAACCCTCACAGGGAAAAAAAGCTCAAAAAGAAAAACGCAAAGAGAAAAAAGAACAAAATGAAAAACGCAAAGAGAAAAATGCTCAAAGAGAAAAAACACAAAAAAAACATGAAGAAAAAAAGAATCGCGAAAAAAGCAGCGAAAAAAACGTGAAAATAAAACGCTCAAAGGATAAAAAAACGTGAAGAAGAAAAAGTTCAAAGGGAAAAATTCTCGAAAGCACAACGAAAAAACAAAAAAACGTGAAGGAAAAAAACACGAAGAAGAGAAATAAAAGAAAAACGGGAAGCACCAAGAAAATAACGCAAACAGAAAAAACTCAACGGAAAAAACGCAAAGAGAAGCGCGATCGCGCATAAAATCGCTAAAGGGAGCCCCCCCCCCATCCATGGCACCACCAACCTCCGAAAGGCAAAGATCAAAAAGTTCAAAAGAGAATTCCCACCCGAAGAATATATAGCATTAAGCCATAAAAACACCAAATATATGGCTTTTTTAGAATCAACACGGCAGCGTCTCAATAAGGAGACAGACTTCAAATATAAGGTAAGAATTTTTTATTACAATAATATTTATGTATTAAATGTGTCTTAGATTTTTCTTGCACTTGTCAAAGCGGATGCAGAAAACCGTAAGATGAGAGCTACAATAGCCTCATACCAACAAAGATGGATGAGCAAGCCTCGCAACTGGTGTTATTTATGTTATCTGTTATCTTATTATGAACGTTTTCTTTAATAAATGTATTAACTAAAATGTAATTGCTATTGTTAAATGTCATATCCATGGAATATTTATTTCATTAATGTAAAATTTATATTTTCTAATTGGACTTCCAGAATGTTTTCTCCGGTATCAATCCTATCTTTTTTTTAATTTATTTATGATTATACCGACGATAACATTGGTGCGTTATCGTCTACAACCACAGCAATTATTTATATGTTTTTCTCCGTGATATCGTCCGCTAAATATATAGCTGGAGGATCTATAAATTGTCTACTTCCTTCTCAACACGGAAAAGGATGGCAGGACTTTGCAGAAGCTTATTGTTATTTTATTTTTACATATAAGCCAAAAAAATATCGGACTTATACATTGGTGAAAGTAGGAAAAGCATAACTGTTGGATATTATCAATGCGTTCCAATAATTTTAATGCCATTGTCGTTTATTAGTTATTTTCCTAATGTAATACGGAAAGCTCAAATTAAAGGTTCGTTTTTTTATATATTTATTAACATAAAAATATGTAAATTTAGATTTATATTTTGATGAACTAATAAAAAACCCTGAAACGAACGTTTTCTCGTCGAAAAAATCTTCGCCATGTTTATTTACATGTAATTAATTGTTTTTGTTGTATATTACTGTTTAGGATACGTAATACGTATCACCTCGTCATCTCGTTTATGTTATTTAAAGTCATACAATGTGGAAATATGATAATGCAGTTTATTGTATTACGCTCAGCCAAATTTGATTGGGGGTTGAGAGGTTTAATTATCAGTTTAATCTGATAACAAATTCAACACAACCACATCTGTTCACTTTTGTCATCTACTGTTATGTAGAGCAGGGCTGTGCGTAATTACGAAAAATTATTTTCGTAACTCGTATTTCGTAATTACGAGGCTAAAAACCTCGTAATTTCGTAACTCGTAATTTTTAAAATTGTAATCTTTGTCGCGAACGCGAAGTTAGGTTTACTTCGCGACGAAACTATCCTGAAAAGGGAAGGTTGTGTTGCGAACTTTGTGTATTTCTGCTCTTTGAGCTATTTTTTCTTTGCGTGTTTTTTCCTTTGAGCTTTTTTCCTTTACGTGTTTTGAGCTTTTGTTGCGTCTCCACAACGCAAAAAAAAGGGGAAGCAAAAATTGATCACGTAAAAAATAGATTTTTCCCTCCTATTTTCCGCAATTCTCCTTTTTTCATAAATCAATCAATCATTTGTTCACTTCTTCTTCTTCCCTTTTTGATTTGTGGTTTTTCCTCCCAATTTTTTCTCACCAATTTCCCCCTCAACTCATCTTTCCCCTAAATTTGTTCTTTATGTCTCTTGCAGCCTCTTCTACCCCTTTCTCTCTAAAATTATTTGTTGTTCCCGGCCCAAAAAATAGCATAAGAAATTTAGATTTGTGCTCTAAAGAGCAATTGGCCCTGGGCAATTTACTCTTATATTATTATCAAATGTCACGTATATTTTTAGTATAAATATCGAAACTTTTGCAATTATTGTATGTCTGGTAATAGGAATTAATTTTAAATAAATATTATTTTTCTATTGTGAATAAACTCGACCAGCATCAAAACTTCATTCTATATTAAAATTCGAGGCTCAAAAGCCGAGGATTTTACACTTTTTTTTCCCTTTGAACGATTTTTGAGCGGTCCAAGGTTAGAGATTTTTTCTCTGACCGCACAAAAAATGTATGGACGTCGAGGCCGCTCAAAAATCTTATGTTATACTACTGACATACGAAACCAAAACTTAAGACACATTTCCAGTTTCTTATAATTGGCATACGCTTCGTCATACAAGGCAAGCAGGCGCACGACAAAAGAAATTTTGCAAATAAGCTAAAAAGCCATATAACAACAACATCCATAAGCGCATGGCGACGTTTTGTACAATAATTTCTGTTATTAGTGATTTCGTTGATAATCGGGGATGAAACAAAATGAAGATGAACTCCCATCATGTGGAGAAATAGACGTTCTTTCGCTTCTTTTATAGAAACGAAATTTAGCCTTATTTCCAATCGTATTCTGTGCGTACTTTTTTTGTGTATGTATGAAATCGGTTTAATAAGTATTTTTATTTGAGGGGAAACCAAATTATTCAACAACAAAAATAGAAAGTAAAAATAAGTTGAAACAGTTACTGTAAGTTGGAAGGCAACTTACTCGTAAACTAATTGGGAGTTGAACCCAAACTTCTTTAATAAAATGGGAGTTGAACCCAAACTTCTTTTAAATCAAAAATAAAAGGCGAAAAAGTTGTTGACTTCCAACTTTTTGTAAAAATTGGAAAGCTTAGAAAAAATGGCAAATTTTTCTTTTCATTTACACTGCTGGAAATAAAGATAGGTTCACCCAAATTTTTTTCGAATTTCTCAAATATTTTGGTCAAAAATT
>SAUE01000696.1:41868-55387 GCA_009724625.1 Deladenus siricidicola
AACGTTGGCGAAGGTGAACGAGAATGTGTTCTTTCGGTATTCGCATTTACTACGTTAATCGCATAGCCGCCTCTGCATGTGCGGCGACGATTGCCGATAGGTTGGCGGTTGGCGTTGCTGAAATTGTCTCTACCTCGCTGTGAATTTGTTATTGGTGTGAAGTTATTTTGCCTATTATAGTGTGCATTGTTATTATTATAATTATTTTGCCGATAATTCATAAAATTTTTGCTGTTATTATTGTAACTAAAAGCATTATAATATTATTATTTCCTCGTTTTAAATCGAGAATATGGGTTCCACCATGGTGTTTGTGCCGAGTTAGGTTGGTATGGTTGAAACGTTGTCCCATTCTGTAATCTACGTCGAAATTGTGTTGGGAGTCCTGCAGCTCTGTGTAGTGGTTGTCTTTCTGTATTTGCTGTGTTATTTTGTTGAGTGTTAGTTTGAATTAAGTTTACTTGTTGTTGAATTGCCGTTTCTCGTGCCAGTTCGACTTGTAATTGTTCTTCGTTTCGAGCTTGTTCGATTGCTTCACTCAGTGTTTTAGGTTTTGGTAAACGAAGTACGTAATTCTTAATTTCCGGCCGAAGTCCGCCTCGGAATGCATCAATTGTTAATTCCATTCTCATTTCTTCAGAATATCCTTTACTGTCTGTGTATCCTCGTTTTGCATGTTGCAAGAATTCCATTGAAAAATGTCCAGTTCTTACCTACCCCACACGTTACATACGCATTATATGTCTAGTCTGGTCTACGGAAAAATTCCCATTTTCCTAATTTTAATGTGTGTATTGTTGGGCGACTGTACTGCCGTACGACTTAAGATCGTCGCACAGCGGGATTTGGAGAAAATCTGCCACGCTAAGTTGTGCGAAGTCGTTGTGGAGTCGTGAAATTTTTGGGTCGTGGCGTGCGACCAACGTTGCGAATTCTATCGCGACATCGTCCCAAAACTCAAAAGAGTGTGCCACAATGATGTCCAGCAAGATTGCTTCGCATAAGCGAATCAAGGACTTAATCGTTTGTGGAGGGATGCTTGCGATATGATATGCAGCACATGGATGATGTCGTGGTAAAAACGCTTGAATTTCGGTCGAGAGTGACGTCGACCAACCTGGTCGGGTGTCAAAGATAAAGAACTCCGTTGGCCATAGATTTTCGCAACTGAGTGTGTTGACAACTTCGTGAACGATTGGAGAAATTCCTTCATCAACTCGACAAAGTTTGGCGAATCGAGCTGTAGGTACAACTATAACCCATTTGACTGCTTGTGCAACACTGGTACGGATGATGGCGCAACGCATCGTCGTCGTCGAGCTACGACGATAGGAAACGTGGCGAAAATTGCTTTCTGGCGAAATGCGGAAAAAAATAACGGCAAAAACAAAATTGGATCAAAATGTGCAGTGGAAATTGTTGAAAAAATTTGCAAAAAAAAAGACGAATCGCAGCACAAAAAATACACAATATCGTTCGTACTGAAAGAACACATCCAGAAAATCGTTGAAAGTGACCTTTCGTGGCCCTAAATCTTTTTTCGGTAAAGTTTTGTTTTCATTTTGTATATTTCGTTTCATGGATGCCTTTTGTCATTTTTCATTAATCTGTGCACTTAAGATTTGTGTAATGGGATGAATTAATAAAAACGAAAAAAAAATATTGAGTGAAATGTAAAAAAATTGGAAAAAGTATTAATCGTGCAAAATTTGAAATTAGGACAAAAAAGTTAATGTACAAAACACATGTAAAAATATAAAGTTGTGTGTGAAAGGTTTGAGCTCGGTTAAACTTCCTCATCGCTATTCTCACGCTCCAGGTTGGGGTCCGCTGGGTGTGGGACCCAATCCTTATTCATTTCAAGGGGAATTTGATTGTCTTCTATCCTGAATTTCAGAAGTTGGGGTTCGTTGTATTTCTTTACTTTGTCCATATGTACGGTAAAAATTTTGGAATTTTCAGTCAAATCCCGAACAGTGATGTTGGGACGCCTCACAGCTATTACTCTGTAAGGACCGCGCCAGTCGGGAGAATTTGTGCCTTTCGCGCTCCGGGATGTAATCGCGGAAAATCATCACGAGATCTTGAACCTGTATCTCGTGTTCCTCAGCCCGCCTGAACTCATCACTGAATTCTTTTTGTGTGAGTTGTGCATTGGAAAGATTTTCCTCGACTACTTTCCAGGCTTCGCGAATTCCCTCGGCGCTGTTCTGCAGAAACAGCGAAAAATTGTCTGAAACCGAAGGTTTCCCTACTTTCAGGACCAAGTCTGACGGTAATTATGGTTCACGAAAGTGTAACACGAAAAAGGGGGACTGACGAATGGATTCCTGAAAATTGAAATTTCGGACATATTTTCTCAATAATTGCTTATGGATGAGTCCAAATAGAGCAAAAAACATTTTCTTCAAAGTTTTCTGCAAAAATTTTCTTCACCAGAATTTTCGAATGTTTTCCGCAAATCTTGACGCGGAAACCTTATATTTTGACGCTTTTTCCGAAGGAAAATCACGTGTAAAAAGTATTTTTCTTAGGGATACTTAGCTAATTTATTACGCTTAAAAATAATGTAAAAATTCAGCCTGGCGGAGCCCGTGCTTTGTGTGCATCCGTCCTGGACGTTGCCGGACGACTTAGTGCTGCAGAAGCCGGATGTGGATGCGACGTTCGAACGCCTCGCAGACACTGCAGTGATCGTCTTCTCGGCTTTCTCTCCATCTGTGTGTGTGTACTCTACGCGATGAATCGATGTTTCGCATCGCTTCGCCGGCGTTGTGCGCGATGTGTTGGGCGTCGTCGTCCGGTAGCCGGTGACGTCGAGTCTCCTCCACCAGTCATCACTACGCCGCCTCCTGCGCCGCCAGTGGTATCGAGTCCGCCGATTACATTGGCGGTAATTTCGCTCGATACGCTGCGCGGTACGTTATTGCGTGGCCGGGAGGATCTTCGTCGTTCTCGATCGGATTTGCGCGGGGTCGACAGCGCGTCTAACTCATCGCTCGAATACAGTACTCCGTGGTGATTTGGAATACCGTAATTCTTCATAACATAATACATACCGGATACCTCATAGCAAATATTTTGATGGAAAATACGTTGTTGAAAAATAATAATAAAAATAAATTTTAAATTGTTAAATACTTTTTATGACTTGAATAACTTGAAAATTCCGAATAATGTACATATTATACGAATATAAATTTGACGATTTATGTTTTAGGTTGTGTTTTGGGTGTCGGACCGGCTGGGGAACTCTTGCGGGGGTCCCGAAATGTGGAACCTCCACATGTCATGTGCGTATTACCGTCTTTCATCTTCACTTTTATTCATCATACATAAAAATAAGCACAGACCAAAAGGGGCTCCCGAGTCATCGGGAGAACCCCACAAAAATTCTCACCAGCCGGCCGAGAAAACGTTGGCAGCCAAAACTGGCTGCTTCCTTTTTTCTCGGCTGTTTGCCTTTTTGCGGGCGAGAGAAAGGCGGGCATTCGCTCTGCCCTTTCTCTGGCTGGTTAGAAAATACATACATATATACATATGCACACATTACAATGCGTTCCCTCAAAACGTATGGGACTACTACGCGCAATGGGGAGCCGTCATCTTCTGAGTTCAGAAAATACAGCACACCACTAAAAATTTTAAAATTCTGTGTTATCTTTCGTAATTCTGTAGCACTGTTTTCTTGCGCGGGCCAAATGTTTTTGAACAAAGCGTCATAAATTTGTTTGTATTTTTCCACCTTTTTTTGTTCGCTGCGAATTTCTTCAAGCGAAACTAAATTTTGTGTGTGTTCAAAGGAAACGCTTAAAACTTGTTCGCTTTTGTCGTCACAATTTTCTTTTGTACTTGTATAACGGCTGAGAAAATCACAGAATTTGTTGGTGGCTCCTGGCCGGTGAACAATTGTAACATTAAAAGCTTGCAGAGTCATTTGGTATTTGGATAGCCTGCCAGTAAGATCCTTACGCTTAAAAAGAGAGCAAAGAGTAGAATTATCTGTTCGAACTTCGGAGGTGGTCGCACCCTCAATGTAGGGGCGAAATTCTTGTAGTGCGTATACCACGGCAAGTGCTTCGGATTCGATAGATGCGTAATTCTTCTCGTGCTTATTTAATTTTCGTGACGCGTATGCAATCGGATGCGCAAGGCCACCCGCGTCCGCCTGGAGCAGGCACGCGCCAATCGCGATTTTACTAGCGTCAGTTTCAATTACAAAAGCTTTGCCAAATCGTGGGACGCCCAAAACTGGCTCAGACGTCAATATTTTCACGATTGTGTCCAACGCTTTTTGGTGTTCATCACTCCAACGTAGTCCGACGAGTTCACCGCCATTTTTCGTCAATTCGTGGAGCGGCGCCATTATGTGAGCAAAGTTCTTGACAAAACGGCGAAAATAGCTAAACGCACCGATCAGCGACCTAAGTTCCGTTAATGATTTCGGAGCCTTGATTTTGGTCAGCGCGTCCACATTTTTTGGGTCAGGCTTTATGCCTGAAGCGCTGATCAAATAACCAACGTATTTGATCTCGCTCTGCCCAAAAGCGCATTTGTCCAAGCGAAGACGCATATTATACTTGATAATAACCCGAAGGAAATTTTCAATGTCCGAAATATGCGCCTCTTCTTCCGAACTAGCCAAAATGACATCGTCTAAGTAGACGAAAAATGCTGCCGATAATTCCTTCCGCATGTTTTCCATTACGGATTGGAAAGTCGACGGTGCGGAACACAGTCCAAAAGGCATCCGCAAAAATTCAAATAGGCCACAAAAGGTAGCGAAGGCGGTTCGCTCCTGGTGTTCCATCAGGACGGGGATCTGATGAAACCCCGCCTGAAAATCAAACGAAGAATAAACCTTTTTGCCGCCGATTTGGTCGATAATATCCTGGATGAGGGGCAAAAAGTACGTTTGTTTTTTCGTATTGCCGTTGAGTTTACGGTAATCGACAGCAAACCGCCACGACTTTTTGTCGGCCTTTTGGACCATGATAATCGGAGAGCAAAACGGTGACGTCGACGGGCGAATAATCTGCTGACGCAGCATTTCATTCACCTGTTTTTGTATCTCATCGCGAAGTGCCATCGGTGCTCGATACGGACGTTGTTGCGTATACTTCGACTCGTCAATCAAATCAATTCGATGGCGAATTGGACCATTGTAGCAGCCGATGTTGCCATCTGCGCCGACGAAAGCTCGATGATTTTCTTTGATTACTTTTTTCAAATTTTTTTGTGCCGAAAATGAAAGACACGACTGATTTAAATTCAATTGGCTTAGCAGCTCCGATCCGGGATCGGGAAATGTTGGTAAATTTGCTTCCCAATCCGCCTCAGGCGGAATATACACGTTTGGTTTTGAGGTGTTCTGAATAACAGTTGAAATTTTGTTTTGAGAGTTTTGAACGTTTATTTTTTCTAAAATTGCTAATGTAGTATTTTTGTACAATTTTTGTTTTGACGTACCTGGGTTCAAAATTCTTAGAGGGACTTTTCTGGAATAACCTGGTCGAACTGCTGATTTACCCACGCGTAGGTTTACCAAGCTTGGAGCCGAAATGTCAGAAACTAAAAATTCATCGCTTGGGCTCAAATTTTCGTCAATTTTTGCCATTATAAAATTATCTGAGCGTGGTTCTAAGACAATTGTTTCTGTATTTTTTACTTTTATTATTTTTTGATTCTCAGCAATCATAGGCAGTTGACAATTACCAATAGTGATTTTATTTTTTACCATATTAAAGCTTACTTCATAACCTAATCGGTTGATTGCGGTTAGAAAATCGGTACCTAAAAGTACTGGGGCAGGACAAAAAGTATTATCTGCTACCAAAAGCTTAGTAGGAATTGAGAAGTCTGCTACAACAATAGTGATCATAATCTCGCCTAAAAATTTGATTGGAGTGCCATTTGCGGCAGACGCGTTTCTAAGGTTAGCGTTATTTATTTGGTTCATCAATCCCAATTGTTCGATTGTTGACCTTCGTGCGTAAGACAAAGAGGAGCCACTGTCAACCAAGGCGACAAATTTTTGTCGTTCGACACGGATTTCGACATGTGGTTGAATTTTTCGAAAGGTTAAATCACCGCTGATTTGGTAAATGGGAGGCACGTATGATGGCATAAAGAAATCCTCGCTCGGTGCGGACGCTTCGACATCGCCGACATGAGCTATGACTCTTCTGCGATTTACATAGAAGTGTGAGTCGACGGCGAACTGCAACGAGAAGATGTCAAAAAGGTGCAAAAAATGGGTACACATAAAACAAACCAACGGCTAGCGCAACAAAAATGGCGATGTAAATTATTAATTCAATTGTTTTTTCAAATTCAGAAAACAAATTTTTAATTTTTGTTATTGGATTCATGGGCAAAAAATCTAGTGGATTTGTAACATTGTTGAAACCATTTTTGAGTGAGGCTGAAAATTTAGCCAACGCATTTTCTTCTTCATCGTGGATAGTTAATTGTGTTTTTAGTGTTCGCTCTATTCGACGAATTAGATTGTTATATTTAGTGATTAAAGACATTGAACTTATTATCTCACTTAATCCTGATTGGTAAATGTGTGGTGCATTAAAAACAATGGGAGATGTATGCGGGTTAAATGGGAGGATTCGTGATACAGTTTGAACCGTAACGGATCCGTTGACCGAACGCCAGGACCCATCTTTTTTGAAGATTGGTTTTGGCCGGTTTTCGCATGGGACTTGCTCCGAATCAGGTGCCAAATCGAAAGAGTCAGCCACGATAAAAAATGTTTCGCTATGCACAGTGATAGGAGTATCGTGATAACAAATACTTCCTATTTGGTGATCCCAAAAGATGTGCGATGGGGTCACCGGAGTGCAAACCGACACAGAAAGGGCTTCACCCCGAAATGTGGCAAATACATCTTGGCGTTTAAGCCAAAGACAGATTCCTTGCGTGGGATCCATTTTTATCAGTGTTTGAGCAATTTCGATTTGGTTGTTATGCATATTATATAACTGGAGCCAAAGACGCTCAAAATTTCTCATGGATGCTTGTTCTATTTTGTGCGCGGCGAATTGTATTCGCGTTTTTGTTCCGCGCGATTCTTGTGTATCCCTCATAGCATACGGTGGTTCTGTTGTTACTGTAGTTTTGATTGGCCGCATATTGGTGATTATCAGTAGAAAAATTATTAGATGAAAATTGAGTATTTAATGCTGTAGTTCTAGGCAAATTACTGTAATTATTGTTATGATTGATATTACTTTTTGGCTTATCACACACAGCATAAGCGTGACCTTTTCCGCAAGATGTGCACTGAAAATTGGAACGACAATCTTTGCTAGCATGACCTGAGCGCATACACTTAGTACAACGTCCTAAATCTTCGAGACGACGGATTCTGGCGACACACGTATCATATGAGCGGCACTCGAAGGGGCGATGCCCGCTACGGTCACAAAAAAGACAATTTTGAAGCTGTGACCCATTTATTGGGGTTTGGCTATGGAAAGTAAGTGAAGTTGGTGAAGGATTTGGAGAGGGAGCAGATGGTCTACTGTATGTTGACTTAAATTGATTTTGATGTTGAAAGCCACTGTTTTTGTGCTGAAAATTTTTATTGAATAAATTTGGCAAATTTTTATTAGAATTAAATGGTTTTTGACCCGAATTATGAATATTTTGAATTTGAGTTTTACCAAATTTGGCAATATTACTTTCAGCTTTACTTTGCTCAGCGATTCGAGCTACTTCTTCATTTCTGTGTATAATAAGTTTTAATTTTTGGCGTAGCAGTTTTGTAGTAAAATTAGTACCACTAGCCATATTCTTTTCGTCTGTAATAATTTCTCTCAAAATATGTGAAGGTAATTTTTGTTTGATGGAAGCGCGAATCATTAACTCTTCCCCACTGACGCTCCATTTTGCTCGAGGCGATGAAGCAATTTGTCAATGGTGTCGACGAAACGACGCAAATCGGCGTTTTGCCCGTTTGTGGGTTGAACCAGTTGTAGTTCATTGTATAACGAATCCGTAATCATACCTAGATCACCGAATTCGTCGCGCAATATGTCAATAGCTACGAGATAGTTAGCGTCGTCCATTGGCAATGCGTCGACTGTGCTAAGGGCTCTCCCTCGCAAACAATTTTTTAAATATTGGAATTTCAGTGATGGCGATATTTGATCGTCAGATTTGTTATGGACATTTGATCGAAATGAGTCCCAAAATGGGCTCCAATCGGATGCTTCCCCTTCAAATTTAGGAAGGTAAACGCGAGGCAAATGAAGACATGAGGTGTCACGAGAAGCCTGCTGGGGGGCTTGAATTTGTGGGTTTGGATTTTGTGCTAATAGCTCGTCCTCAGCTTTTGCTTTAGCGGCCATTAATCTTGCTATAAATTTTTTGAGAGACCTTTCAGTGTCCATATAGTCACTGTCGGGATCGTTTATAAATCTTTCGTAGTTTATTTTTTCCTCCTTCCATTCTTCCGGAGTGAGATCGTGGCCGGCGGCAGCCAATTGATTGTCTGCTGAGCGAAATGACTCACACAAATCATTTATGCGAAGCAAGTGAATATCAATAGCTCGAAGTGAATTTGCACACGCTCGAGTTTGGCGATTCCTTTTTTTTGGAATTTGGAATTGGAATGGATTGGAATTGATTGGAAGGGTTGATAATGTTTGTTCGGTTTCTAAGAGTGCTTCTTTGGCATCTTTATTTTTAAGAATTATACTTTTGTAAATTCTTTTAGACATGATTTTATTTTATTTATTTTATTTTTATTTTTTTATTTTTTGATCAGAATTTAATTAGACCAAATAATTGAATTTTCTCTATTTGAGTAAATGAGAATAGTTTAATAACTTTTTGTTAGAATAATTTGAATTCTCGTGGAAGAGATTATTCAAGTTTAATATTTACGGATTTTATTGGTCCGAAGAATATTATAAATTTTTACGGAATTTAGTTTCCGCTGATTTTACGGATTTTATTGGTCCGTAGGATTATTTTGTTGTAATAATTTGAATTCTCGTGGAAGAGACCCTTCAAATTTAATTTTTACGGATTTCATTGGTCCGTGGAATATTATGAATTTTTACGGAATTTAGTTTCCGTTGAATGTTACGGATTTTATTTTTTCCGTTATTTTGATTGAAAACGGTTTTATTGGCCGTTGAAATACTGATTATTAAATTTTTAATAATTCTGAAAAATAGTCGCCCAATTAAAATATTAATTGGTTTAATAATAGCAGGCGTTTGCGCAGTAGATTAGCGCTCGATTTTTCGAACAACCACTCGCTGTGTCGAAATTTATATAATTTCGTAATGTTTTGGATTGTTGCGTTTATGTGTTTAGGCGATGTGTAACAAATGAGAGTTTATATTGTGCGATAATATTAAATATAAACAAAAAAAAATAATTATTTCAATAAAAATTATGAAAAGTTTATAATGAGAAATTTATAATAAAAAAGTTAAGGCAAAATTTAATTAAAATTCACAAATTTCTCTTCTTTCTTACTATTTCAAAGGTACTGTGTTTCTCCGATTTTGGAGAGATATGAATTTCGCCGCCGATTTCTTCGGTTCGGTCGAGTAGATTGATTTTGTGAAGCAGAATTTTTAATGTTTGAGCACAAAAGGGGGCGGCTGGCAAAGTTGACTTTTTATTGGTTTAATTCGAATATTGTATGTTTTTTGTTTGCGTGTTTATTTGGATGCAGGCAAATTTTATGGCCAGCTTTCTCTCTTCGCAGCTAAATCGCCGTTCAGTGAAGAGAGAAAGGGAAAGTGTAATTTGTGCTGTAAATTGTTGATGCATTTTTCCCGCTGCGCGAGGAAATCCGAACGCGAGGAATCCGAAAACGAGCTGTCCGAATAAAACATCTCGGCGGTCACTACAAAGATCTTCTAATCCCTCCCCTTCATTTCTTAGGAGTTTGTAAGTTTCCGCCACCACTGTTTTTCGCCACCATTTGCAGAATAGCTCATAAAAACATTATTTTTTCGCGAATTATTTTTCTATCGCACTTAAAAAATAAAAAACAAAATAAAGCAAATAATAAAAAAGATTGGCAATTATTTTAAATTCAGGAGGGGCTGCTGTAGCAAAAAATATTTTTTAATTCTAGTTATTTTTTTCGTCGACGTCGTCCTATATATTATCCGCTATGGCTATATCCCCTACCAAAATTTTTTCGACCATAATTTATTATATAAGGACAGTTTCAAAAATAAAATGTTTGTAAAGTGCGCAGAAAATTACATTTACAAAATATTTAGAAAAAATAAAATATTTTTTTGAAAAATTTCTGCAGTATTATCATGACAAAATATGCGCGGATATGAATGTGCTAAGAACAAAATAGTTTTTTATTGACTGATCAATAGCAAATAAGTATGCTTACAATGTGTGTTTGTTAAACTTAAAAGTCGAATGTATACAAAAATTGTTAAAAAATAAGTATAAAAAACAAAAAGTTAAAAATGAATTATATAAATTATTATATTTCAAAATAAGTTGTGTTAAAAATACATTTAGGAAATATGAATTATTATGTTGTTCAAAATGATGGCACCGCGTATTGCAAAAAATTTAAAATTTAAAAAGTTTAAATTATGAATAAAAGTAAAATATGAGTGATTAAAATATAAAAATTAAAGGAATGTTTTTTGTGAAAATTATTGAAAATGGTGATTCTTATAACCATATATGTAATTACTATTTGTTTATTTTTAAATACTATTTGTAATACTATTTATCATCATGCGTCTTGCGCTAATCCCAAGATTATATGCAAAAAAAGGAATAAAAAATTATTACCGAAAGCTAGAACTTCACGTCCTAATAAATGATTCTTAAAATCGTCGTGATTCTTAAAGCTATTTTACGAAGATTTTTCTTTTTCCGTTTATGTCTTTTACACATACGTCCAATTTCTTCAAACTGTAGTAAGTGGGCGGCCCTTTCTCAAGAGAAAAAAAGGTAACACGCACCTCCCAACCAGTAGTGGAAAGGAAGACAACCACGAGAGGTCGTGTACAGAGCAATAGCTCTGGACACGGACGCTCGGGATCGGCTTCCCCGCGCTGGGTTGGGGAAAAAAACTTCACGTACTAATAAATGATTTCAAAAAAAAAAACTATTTTACGACTCTTTTTCTGTTTATGTCCTACACATACGTCCAATTTCTTCAAACTTAATCAATCTACATCAAAACTTTTTTCGGTTTTTCTGTTGCTTTTAAGCGTGCGGCAATAAGCAGAAGCAGAAATACAAAATAATTCTTTCATAGACACTAAAAACATAAAACGACGAAACTTTTTTAAAGAAACGAATTTAAAGAATTCTTAGTGAAATTTTATGGGAATAAAATGTGAATTAAAATTTTTTATTAATTTTTTTTTGATATTCATATAACATAAGAATAAAGCAAAACAAACTTTTAATCATGGGTGATTGTGTCAAATAAAATTATTGTGGTGGTGTTCTCGTCGGGAAAATTTCGTCAAAAATTTCATGTAAAATTATTTTAATAAAAATAAACAGTTTACATATCAAAAATAATAGATTTTGTAAATTTAAAATTAAAAACTAACATTAACAAAATTAGTAAATTATCGCAAATTTCAGAAAAAATTTAAATAATTTACTAAATTTAAAAAATTGAAATGTGTTTGGCGTTTTGCACTATTTTAAATTAATGTTGTAAAAGCTCATGACATATTTCGATATTAATTAACGGTCGTTAATCTTGTCGATTCTTATGATCAGATAACAATTTTGAATAACACTTTTGCTGAACAAATCCTTTATTTTGCACTTAGCTCAAACATAGTGCTATGACTTTACTCTCGAAGCGGAGTGGCAAAATCTGACCTGCGAATGAATAATTAAAAGTGATTTTCTGTAATTTTGCACCAAATCGCCCAAAAATTTGTCCTGGGCCAAAAAGCAACTAACGAGTTTTTGACAAATTTACATTATTGGGATGATTCTAAGATGGCGAAACGAAACCGGACCGAATTTGGACCACTGGTTGCTGAAATACGCCTGTTTGAAAATCGTACAGTTAAAAATCGCTTTTCTAACATTTTGTAAGAAATTGCGATTTGGTGCAAAATTACAGAAAATCGCTTTTAAGCGTTGAATGGGTACTTGCAGTGGCCAAAGATGCGGCTGGATCCCGCCAGAAAACGTTTTTTCGGAGGCGGTATAAGTGATGACTTCCTCAAATTCAACTCATTTGTTTTGCTTGAAGGTGTCTGTGGTGGTTGATTTTCATCCGTAACGTCCACTTTTTCAACCGTTTCCACATCCACGTTTTGTTCGGCGTCGTCGACGGAAATGTCGCTGGCGCTACTGTTGCACATCGTTGGAGGTGGTGGCACTAAAAAAATGAATATTGAATAATAAGTAATTATATTAATCAACCTCCCCTTAATTTTTTATTAGGTGTGTTAATATGAAACTTCGTTTTATTTCTAAAATATTTTTTATATACATAACTTTTTTAACTTGTGTGACACAAGTTAAAAAAATTTGAATCCAAAGTTGAGCAGTGAATTCGAATTCAAAAAAAGTTTGAATCCCAAATTGAACACTGGATTCGGATTCAAACTGATTAAAACTTTTAACTCCGGAGTCAAACAGCGAAAAAGCGGTTTTTGAGCTAACGAAATCGTAAAAAAATTTGCCGGATTCGGCTCATTCGGATTCAAAAAAAAAATAAAATTAAAAAATGTTGGGTCCTGCGAAGAATCTTTCATGATGAGCTTTTTTTGCTCACTTTGTGTTTTTTCGCCGAATTTCATAAAAAAGCACAAAATCAGTTTTTTTGCTCACTTTCCAGAACACTGGTTGGGAGGTGCTACCACACCCGCTCTACTCTCCACATATCACCCCGTCGAATTTCCGCTTATTTCGATGAAAGGTTCATGAATTGGCGGGGTAGATGTTCACAAAACACGAAGAAGTTTGAAAATGGCTCAATGGATAGATTTCATCGAAACAACCCAAAATTTTTTTGATAAGTTGCTCATAAATTTTCATAATGTTGTTGGTTATTGAAGATGATAAGAGTTTCATATAAAAAAAACTGAAATTTTAAACTTTCGTATTCACACATCAAACCATTTGTTGTTTTGATCTTCTCTTATTCTTTACATAAAACATTTTTTGTCCATTTAACTTATGTACAAATTATAAAAAATTACGTGTTTTGAGCTCAAAGGCAGCAGCCGTCGCTAACGCTTGCAATAATCTAAAAGAAAATCATAAATATTACAGAGTACGAACACTCGATTGTTTCAGGTCATTAACCGTAATGGAGACGTTACGGATTATTAATTTTGTTTTTCTGCATTAAATCTTTCGAGATATGATTAATAAACGCTATGTTTTTTGGGGTGGACTCACAATTATGTCCAAGTTACAAACACAAAAAATCAAAAAATTGTTTCTCTCAAAAAATTTTCAGATATTTTTCGACGAATTGAGCTGAAACTTTACGAAATCATACAAAACATTGCAAATT
>SAUE01000700.1:41449-51625 GCA_009724625.1 Deladenus siricidicola
GAAATTTTTTTTTCATGCCCCGATAAACCACAAGAACCGAAAAAACTTTTCATTTACTTAAAAATTGGAATTTTTTTTAATTATTTCGTCCGCAAATGTCGGTGTGCCGTGAAAGTAGCGACAACCACAAGCGGGACCAAGATAATATAAACCAAAAGCTTAGGCTTCGCTGAACACGCCTTAGGCTTTGGTAGCCAAACGTCCTGCTTCACAAAAATATATCTTAAAAATTCGCTTACATTCTCCTTCTGCGACTCGAAAAAGCGTGAAATTTTGTGCAACATGAGACGAACAGAGCGCGACTCGATAAGTAAGTGTTGAATGTAAGGAATCTGGACACCCAAACCAGTGTCGGCCATAGCCGACTCCGCCCTTTTTAGGAACTGAACGATTTTGTTAGTACGCTCCTCGCAGTCAGCAAGAAATTTGGTAAACTCTTCGTAGCCCAAAATCGCACAATTTTCACCACCTTAAATAAAAACGTTTATTAGCTTAAGCACAAAAATATTTCTATAATCAAAGTTCTGTTTTACTTTTTACTGTTCAAATTCAATAATTTTACGGAACTGTAAAGATTCAAACAACCACACATGAATATTGTAGCGCCGAGATTTTTCCCTAACCGTTAACTGCATATAAAAAAAATGAATTGCTAACCGTTTTGTTGAATATCACCTCCTCGACCTGATTCATTCACGCCCTCTCGCATTTCCAATAAACTGAAATTGTATTGATAAAAAACAAAACCTGAGGCAACAAATTTTTTGCTCAGCTACAATATTTTATCAAAAAATTCTGTAAAAAAATATTCCTCGAAAAAATCATACCCTTGCTTGACCTTCTCGAAGAGAACATTGTTTGCTTTCTCAAGCGTCTCACTAGTCTTCCTGAAGGCATCCTCCAGCGACTTGTGCTCCCGTTTAAGGTGGTTGTGCTTTCTTTGTAGTTCATAGTTAGCTTTATCATGACCCAAGTTCGCATGGCGCAGTTCATCGACCTCTTGAGAAACACGTGCTAATTGATCCTCCTTTAAAAATCATCAACTAATTCAAAAAAAAGAAAAACAGCAACGTACTCATGGTGTCTAGAGAAATTTATTTTGGAAAAAAATAATGGTAAGAGATCACGAAACTTTCATTTTACGTGAGAAAAAAGACATTGAAAACAAATACCGTAATACAACAGCTATCACATGTCACATTAAGGTCGAAGCAGGACGTTTGGCCGCCGGGACGTTTGGCCGCCAAATAATTTATAATTTTTTAGCTGTTCTATTTATTTGACTTCGCTAAATTTTTAATTAAATGTTTTTCCAAAAATCGGGTGTACACGTGGCGAAAACCACAGAGGACCAAGGTAAGTATAAATCCTAGTTTACCCCCCCCCAGAATTTCGAAACTTTTTTACGTTTTCTAGACCAATAGACCAATGTTTCATGCTGATTACGAATGTGATATTGGTTTTGCCAGGAAACGCCAAAAAAGTAGAATTTCGACCCCCCCCTTCAATGTCAGAAAACCACAGGGGGACCAAGGTATAATTTTCGAAAAAAATTTTTGCTCAAAATCGTTTCAAAACAAATTAGAAAGCAATAAAAAGAGTTATTATACGGAGCTTAAATCTTAGGCAAAGCCTAAAGTTCCAGCATAATAATTTTTAATGATTTCTAATTTGTTTTGAAACGATTTTGAGCAAAAAAATTTTTTAACTTTTTTTGAAAATTATACCTTGGTCCCCCTGTGGTTTTGACTTTTGGGGGGTCGAAATACTACTTTTTTTCGTTTTAATGCATTGAAAGCTGTTTTGGAATAAAAAAAATTAAATTTGTTATCGAAAATTATACCTCGGTCCACCTGATATTTTTTGAAATTCTTGCCGGAAATGTATAACGAATTTGATCAGCATATGAAATTACGTAGGAAAAATTTTTAAAAATTTAGCGAAGTCAAATAAAAAAGCTAAAAAAATTATAAATTATTTGACGGCCAAACGTCCTGGCGGCCAAACGTCCCGGCGACCAAACGGTGGCGGCCAAACGTCCGGCGGCTAAACGGTGGCGGCCAAACGTCACGTACCGTATTAAAGTGAATCAAAAGTTTCCGCTGTATGTGCTTAATAAAAGTTTTATATGGTTTGAAAGCCCACTCTTTAGTGATCAGCGTTTTCTGCTTGTCAATTCGAGTGTTTGCTGCTTGTCAAAAATTGTGAAAAGATCCACAAGCTGATATTTGATGAGTGCAGCCGAACTGCTGCAGCCCGAACAGGACGTTTTGTCGCCACCAATTTCACGCCAGACTTGTTGTCACCATAATTGTGATTGTTTGCCTAAGCCTTAGGCTACTCACCAAAACTACGCAGAGCCTTAAGCCTAAGCCTTAGGGTACTTGCCAAAACTATGGTACATAAAATTATTTTAGAATGAGACTTTGGCCCTCACCGCCCAAACCATGCTGAACTCCTTTTTATCTTTTTCTTAAATTTATTGTTAAAAACAAAACATATTCCACATTTAAGCAAAATTTTTAATTATTTTTTGTTTTTCAATAATATCATTTTTCAGAAAAAAGTTTAACAGAATGAAATTCTGCATCGAGTCAATTATTTAATTTACTAAATATTTTCGATTAAAGTTCCAAAATTCGGTTAAATGTTGTTCCCCCTATGCAAAGCCTTGAACTTTAGGCGCTCACCACCACCTATTTTAAAAAATGTCATTCCGCTATCAATAAAAAGTTAACATTATTAAATTTGTTTGCTGAAAGCAGAATGAAAAATAATCCAAACTAATATCAAACTTTGAACTTAAAAAATCGGGTAGTGAAACCGTATGCAAATAGAAAATTTGGGGGAATAGAATGCGCGTGGATAAATTTAGAATTATGACGACAAAACGTCCCGGCGACAAAACGTACCGTACCGAGAAGCTAGAAGACAAACTAAGCTACAAAATGAGCCCAACCTCATCTCTCAACGACCATTTTGTAAAGCAAGTTACGCTTAAATAAACCTGTGAAACTTCCGACTCATCCTAATAAAAAATGCCCGCACTAAATTAAAATTATATGGAAAATTGTTAAAAATTTATTTACAGGTTGGCTTGAGCCGCTGCTGGACCGAATCGCGAAGAAAACGCGATCTCCCACAAAATTCTGCATCGGACGCTCTTAAAATAAACTGATAAAAAGCACGAGGGAGTGGTATCGTAAAACACAAAAAATTTTTACAAAATTAGACATTTCGCACTTAAATGACCTTTTTTATTCCTCTTGAATTTGATTAATCGCCAAAGCTTGAGTTGCAAATCATAAGCTAATTCCGTAATAACCAATGCAGAATTTCATGGGCCAAGATTTCATTTATCGACCAAAACTTTTTAATAAAATAAAAAGAGATAGAAAAAATGTTCAGGCCCATGGGGAAATCATGTGGAATAAATTTTAGGAGGTGGTAATCATACTTCGGCAAGATGGTTCCAATTTTTTTTTGCGCGATGATGTAAATTTTCAAACACTAATATCTCGGCTCACAGACGTCGGGGGACAAAACTGAGTATGTTTTTGGAACGCTCTCGATGAGCTCTTTCTTTTGGGTATAATACTTCTATAAAAATTAAAAAAAAATTTTATTGAAAAAGTCGAACAAAAAAAATTTCGCACGCAAGCGCGAATTTTTTTGGAAAAAGGAAAGACATTTAACGCATTTCCGAATAGATAAAAATTATGCGCCACATTTTTTAAAAATGATGTATAGAACAAACAAAAACGCGAAGCGCGAAAAATTTTATTTTGCTTTTTTACGAGCCTCTCAAAAAATTCAATGAAAAAACCATTGCGCAAAATGCGCGATGGTTTTTTATTAAGAAAAATTCATCGCGCAATGCCATTGCGCGATGAAAAATTACATATTTTCCCCATAATTTGCTCGATTTTTTCCTTTCTTTTTCCACCCGCCAAAAATTTTTTTACCTTGGTCCCCCCCTTTGGTCATTTTTTGGTCTTCGGCCATTTTGCGCGATGGTTTCTAATTTTTGACACCGTGCCGCGCGATGGGGGGGGGGGGGGGGGTCCGACCCCCCTTGCCTGAGCATGGTGGTAATTATGTCCAAGTTGCAAATACAATAAAATCACATCATTATCTTGCCCCATAACTTTTATTTATTTATTTTTAATTCTTTTTTAGACATTTTCTATAAATTAGAAAAATTTACAGAAACAAAAATAGTTATTCCCAGTATTAATTTATAAAGAAAAAAAACAAAAAACATTTTAATTGTAAATTTTTTAGGTGGACTCATAATTATGTCCAGCGCTGTAGTTAATAGCGAATTACGAGGTTTTAAGCCTCATAATTAAAGCTGTAATAACGAGAAATTATTTTTATGAGCTCAAAAAAACCGTAATTTCGTAATTCATACTTGTAATTATACCCAGCCCTGCTCGTAATTACGAGTTATGAAAATTAAATCAAACAAAAAAAGTAACGAAAATTATTTTTCGTAATTATGCGCAGCCCTGGTCAAAAACATGAAAAACTATATATCAAAAATATAAAATCGAAACACGAAAATGCATTTGATTCAAGTTACGGAATTCAGCATCTTGAAATACCACAAAAAATAAGTAAACACTCACAACATTTGATCAAAATGCACGCAAAACAGACCTTCTCGAAGAGAACATTGTTTGCTTTCTCAAGCGTCTCACTAGTCTTCCTGAAGGCATCCTCCAGCGACTTGTGCTCCCGTTTAAGGTGGTTGTGCTTTCTTTGTAGTTCGTAGTTAGCTTTATCATGACCCAAGTTCGCCTGGCGCAGTTCATCGACCTTTTGAGTAATCTGCGCTAATTGACCCTCCTGTAAAAAAATTATGAAAATTCAATAAAATTAATCATAAATATTCGTCATTTTTAGGTCCAAAGTTGTTGAATAAAACATAAAAATCGACAAAAATACATAATATAAAATAATTAACGAAAGTTTTGCTTGCATTCTGATATTAAAAATCCCTGACGATGCTAATAATAATACTATACAAATAATACCGCCACCATTTGTTGATATTTGTCAACATTCTTTTGCTCCTCTCTCAACAAATCCTTCAATCGTTCCAACTCCTCGCGATTGCGTACGTCAGTCGCCTCTAGTTCGCCAATTCGCTGAAGAAGAGTCTCTTTCAATTGCAATTCGTTCTTGAGCGTATTCTTCAGCGTTTCGTACGATCCTTCTACGGCAACCAACTTCTATAAATATAATAAATACGATTTAATCAGCAAAGTAAGAAAGAAAACTGTTTCCCCAAAGAATGTTTTCTAGAATATCAAACATAAAAAATTATTCCAATTTTTCACATAAAAACAACCGCCACAATTTGAAAAAAATCCTTGAACATTAAAAAACCTTTCGCAGCTCTTCCACCACATGCGGCTCGATGTTGCCGGCAGAGAGTGCGAATGTCGCACTACGGTCTTGAATCGAAGACGACCCGTTGGCTGAGAGTGCCACTGCCGCACTACGGTCTTGGATCGCAGATCCGTTGGCTGAAGGTGTCACAGTGCTTTGGTTGTGAAGCACGGCATTCGACGCATTCGGATCGTTATCGAAATTGGCGCAACTGGCGTCGAGCGCCTCGCCCATAAAGTCGCAATAATCCATCAATGACTTCTCAACTTCTAAAAAATACTTCAATTTTTCATTAGAGTTCAAATTCTAAACATTATTAAACTATACACCAACACAAAATCAAAAGTTTCTTAGTTCTAAATAAAAAAAAGTAAAATTTGTCTTCACATCACGGTATATAAAAAATTCTACTTTCAAATTGGGAGATAGCGAAGTGTGCCTCGTGAATTGACTTATCCAAGTCCAACCTCAACTCCTGAATTTTTCGCAAAATCTCGCGCCCCTCCTCAGTCTCGTCGAGTGTCTCCAACACGGTCTCGAGGAACTCCGCAGTGCCGCGCAATTTCTCGAATAACTGCGAACACACGGCGCCGAGCGCGTTCATTCGCGCACGCACCGTGCCCAAATCCAGCGTCATCTCCATAGTACGATTGAAGAAGTCGACGCTACTCGTATTCTTCTACAACACAACATTCATTTAACATTGAATATTTGAAGAACATTCGTTTCAATATGAGCAAATTAAAAACCACAAAGTCGTTGAATGTAGTCATTGCAGGCGCGGCTATACTGTTATTCGTCATGCTCGAGTCATCCAATTTGTCCAAATGTTGCTGCAAAATCGAGTCCGTTCCAATAACATCTTGCAAATGATGGTTGCGCATTTTTATGACTTCACGTTGCTTCGAAAACTAAAAAATGTAAGAGGCATATTATGTACCAAATAGCGAAATCGATGGCACATGTTTTTCGGGACCTATACATTTTTTGATTTTTTTGGATTCCTTATGCAAAATTAGGAATGGACAATGCACGAAAAATTGATGAATTCATTGGAAAAAAAATTTTTTTTTCGTAAAATTTAAAAAATTTCACGTGAATGTTTTTTTTCAATTGAAAAAGTATCATTCATTTCGACCATAGCTGCCAGAAAAAAATTTTTTTTGGGGGGGAGCCAAAAAATTNCCCCCCCCCCCTGGCTACGGGCCTGATTTCGACAAACTGGTTTTTAGCGTCAGCAAACGACAAATATGTATTACCTCGCCGACAAAAGTTTGACTCAATGCGGTAACATTAGCCTCATTGGCAGTATAGCCGTGCTGCTGCAAAAGCTGCACCACTTTTTGACGCAAATTTTTCACCTCGCGACCATTCGAATCAAGCAAATCCAGAAGTGCAAACATATTCGCAATGATGTAGTCCGTGTCCGAGCAGGCAGCAACCTTGCTGAATGGATGGCCGTCACTTTGACCGTCCCGCGTTCCCAACATCGTCTTCTAAATTAAATTGTTTTTAAAAATTTTGCGGAATCTAACCAAAAAATGTACTTCATTATAATACTAAGCTAGACAAAAGTTTTAGCTTTTTTATTATCAAAAATTCAATTATATAAAATTATTCGCATCAAAAAACTGAAACAAAACTACGAAGAAATGTCCAGCGTTATTAATAACAGCCAAAAAATGCTTACTCTCACATCCTCAGACAAAAGCATCGCTTCAATCGCACGTTCTTGTTGGTCCACTCTGGTCTGAAAATCAATGAATTGGCTGTTTCGCGTTTCGAAATTGACGCGCCAGTGGTCAGCCTGTCGCTTCAGCTCAAAAATTTCCGTAAGACGATCATCCAATTCTTGCTTCAATGTCGCAATTCTAAGTTCAACAAATTTGTCTTCTTGGAATACTTTTTGCATTCCGCAGTGAATTTTGTAAAATGATAAAGTCAAACAACGCCTCAAAACCTGATGTAAAAAATAACAAAAAAAAACAACCAATTTTTATAATATCTTTTATAAAAGAAAAAATTACGTCTCCATCTCGTCCGCCTGGCTAACCATTTCTTCGCCGTTTTGCTGTTGAATGAGATGATATATTTTTGATTGATCATTCTCAACTTCTTGCCTCAGCTAAGAATATATACATAATATTAACCAAATCGTTTTTTTAATTATAAAAATGCTCACAAAAAAACAAACTAAAATTGTCAAAGATTATTATGAGACAAACATTCAAAAAAACCTTGTAATTTTCGTCCTGTAACTTTTGGGCGCGCTCGGTCGTATCTCTGTTAATATTTTCAAGCTCATGTACCCGTCTAAAAAAATCCTGAGTGACGCACTCCAGTTGCTTATGTTTTTCGGCACACAAATTGTTAGCCTCTTCAAGCTGTTCTTCCGTCTGCGCCAATTTTGCACAAATTTTTACCATCTACAAAAAATGTGAAAGAAAAAACAAATGTTTGTCAAATCTTCTACATTTCTGATCCATTTTCAAAAAATATAAATATTAAATTAAATTTTTTGCTAAAAATCTTAAGTTTTAAAACACCACAAGATGATACTAATCATCTCCAAGCCTTCAAAAAATAATTTTATTAAATACAATACGGACGGAATTAATGTAGAGTAAACACACACTATAAGAAATCTTTAAATCAATGCAAGTATTCTCACAAGGATATTACTGCTAAATGTTCATTCTAAACTTTTGTCTTTTAAGACCCTTTGTTCAAGCAATAAATTTCTTACAAAAATAATAACATTTTAAGGCAAACCATTGGCTAAGTTTTCATCGAATGTATTCAAAATCCACAACAAAATATAAAAAATCTTACAAAACAGTAAATAAATACCTCTTCAGTAGTGTCATGGTCATTCATGTCCTTGAGACGAGGAAGAGCTCGTCGCAAACTAAGATTTTCTGCTTCGAGACCACGCAATGTTTCAACGAGAGGCTTGTCATATCCCGACGTGAGATTTAGTGAGTCGCCTAAAATTGCTCAAAAATATTTTTAAAACAAAACATTATATATCAAGCCTTCGTAATTTATCTGAAAACAAGAATAAACCCTCCCCTCCCCAGTGCAGGACGTTTCGGCGCCGCCGTTTCAACGCAATATTTAATTTCTTTGCAAAATATTTCAAAACGTTTTTTTTTTCAAAAATAGTTTTATATAACTTATAAAATCTCCCCCAAAGCTTAGTCTAAGCCCAAGGCTCAGGCTCCGCATACTACGAGACTTGCCTACTCGCCTAAGGCTTAGCCTTAGGCTCCGCATAGTAGAAGACTTTGTTTTTTACATTACATAAAATCGCTATATAAATTAGTTGGCGCCGAACAAAAAAAAAGTACTTCAAAACTTTTAAAATTAAGTAATCAAGATTTTTGTGAAGTAAACCAAGAACCAAATTCAATTACAAAAACTCTTAGGTATTACTATATCTTCAAAGCTTGTTCTAATTAGGCTTTAAATAAATTGTCATTTTAGGTAATTTTGAAAAATAGGAACATTTTATAAATGTCTTTCCACGCTTTAAAACATGTTGTATGTTTGTAATGCGCTTCATAATCACAATCATGTCATAATTGGGCAAAATAAACCTAAAAATGTTATTAACCATATTCCCGTAAACCTCCTCAATTTTTTCGGAAACGCAAAACATGTTGATTTGTATCTCTTCAAAGGGAAAAACCAGAGGAGACCAAGGTAATGCAATTTTAAGAAAAATCCAAACCGTTATTTTTTCCTCATTTTGCTGAAACACTCATGATTCTTATGCCACAAAATGCACTTCATTAGCTTTTCAATTTTCAATCAATTTTTGTAGATTCGAAGAAAAATTAACTATAAAAATTGCATTACCTTGATCCACCCCTTTTCAGACAATTCAAATGACACCATCCGTGTCGCTAAATTCGACGGGCCATATATTGTTGGCAAATAATAATAAACGTCTATGACCAGTGTACTCCTTAAGCTCAAACATCCTTTTTAAAAAATAACTCAAAAATAATGAATCTATCTTACATAAATTAATTTTTTCACACAACAAAGTCAAAACTAAAAATTGATGAAAGTTTCTTACAGCTCGAAATTAGAGTGCCATCATCGTCCACGCTAAAATTGTAAAATAATTTAAGCTGAAAAACAAAACTCAATATTTACCTGATTATAGACGGTCTACAACTCGCACCATCCTGATAACTCATATTGCGAACAAATACTTACTTGAATTCTAAATTTAAACAAAAATTAAAGTAAAAAAACAATTAAACCGAGACTAAACTAGAGTAAGCCAAAATTCGTTGGAGAATTAACTTCTTATATGGTCACCTCCCGAAATTGCCCAAAACGTTTTATAGGTTTTGTGCTAAAAACGATAGAAACAATTAAATAGATCATCGGAAACGCGTTTCTGGCACGCTAGCTAGCGTTTGCGATTTCGGGTGGTGACCATATAAGTTAATTACTAGAGGTTTTCCGAACTGTTCGGTTCGAGTTCGGGTTCGAAAAAATTTAATGACAAAAGTTCGAGTTCGACGCATGCAAAATTTCCGGGTTCGGGTTCGATTCAAAATTTTGGGTTCGTAATTTCGAACATTTATAAAAATTTCAGGGCCAATTTAATTGTTCAAAATAATGAAAAATTTCATTTATTTACGTGTCTTTCTGTTTACATATTATTTGTCTCGCTTCTATATAAGATGTATACAGGGTGACCAGAAAAAACCCGGACAAAATATAATTCATCCTAACACGAAAGTATTGTACCGTAATAAA
>SAUE01000701.1:2969-15581 GCA_009724625.1 Deladenus siricidicola
CTACGAATTGAATGGTCCATTAAAAACAAAATTTTCTCACGTCAATGCCAGCACGGCGCAATACATCGCTGGACGTCAAAAGCTCAATTTCTTCGGATCCATCTGAACCAATTATTAGAGCTGATTTTGTCATTCTGCGCCAGATATGATTGGCTGCAATAAATTTTATGAATTAGTCGGAATTTTTATTTTTTACGCTGTTGTATGAAATTTTATTCCCTATGAAATTTTATTACATTGCCAACTTAGCGCCAATTTGAAAATGTTTTCTAAATTCATTTAGTAAACATTAGAATCGAAACCAAATGTGACATAGCTTGACAATAACATTATGCAGCATGTTTTTTCACAAGTAGATGATAATATCAACTTATTTTTCAACTTTTTTTCATGTTTTATATACCAATCGAACGAACATAATAAGCTTAATCGATTGATATCCCCTCTAGGAAAAATAGCTGCAAAATGTAAAATTTCGTCAAAATAAACATTTGGGGGAAGTGGCTATTCGGAAAATGGAGGCCGCATAAAATATTTCGACGGATACCCCCCAACACGTGTTTGTACGCAACTTTTAATAAAGGCTAAGTTTTACTAGGTTTACTAAGTTTGAATAAAGAGGCGCAGCATTTTATTTTTTGTAGTAGAACGTGTTTTGTTAGTAGGACATTTTGTAGTAGATTTTGATGACTGAAATTGATTTCATTGCAACCAGGGATGTGCGTAATTACGAGAAATGATTTTCGTAATTCGTAACTGGGTATAATTTTCGTAATTCGTAATTACGAGGCTAAAAACCCCGTAATTTCGTAATTTACCATCAAAAAATTTTCACAAAATTTTATAATTTTTCTTTCATGTAATACACTAAAAAGTATAAAAAATATAAAGAAAAAAGACCTCGCTAGAGAAAATTTTTAAGATTTTAATTAAAATTATTCGAAAATGGCCCTTTTTATGAAATTGTTGAATGAAAATTTTTTTCAAAAAAGTCCAAAATACCTACACCAAAACTCGTAAAAACTCGCACTTTCTCGTAATTCGTAATTACGAGGCTAAAAACCCCGTAATTTCGTAATTCGTAATCACGCACATCCCTGATTGCAACAGAAAATAGAAAGCATAAGTGTAACAACATTCAAATTAGCGCCAACCCTTTGGCATTCTGATGGAACAGAAGAATTTCATACGTCAACACACGTACCTGAAATCAACTGTCTCGACGCGACATTTTGGCGTTTTGTTTTCTGTTGTATTTTAAACACAATTTGAGATTTTACTTGAAAATTTGCAATTTTTCTCCACAACTTGACTCGCAAAAATTTCAAATTGAATTTGAATTTCTTTTGAATTCATGTCAATTTCATTCAAAATAAAATGCCAAATGTTCTGCTCGAGACAACGTTTTTAAATTTTTCCTGGTATGCGCGTAAAAAATAAAAATTCCGACTATATCTACCGTTTGCGATTTTTTTCTTTTCGCCCTTTTAGCATTTTTTTCGTATGACCTCTCCTAAAATTAGATTTTCTAACAACAGTGATCGAGTCGCTGAAGCCTGTTTTTCTAATATTTTAACGTTTTGGAGTTGGGAGACAATTATATACCACCTAGTTAGACACCTAATGGCGAAAGTTACCTCTAATTGAAACTTCAAGGCTGTAAAAATTACATGTTTTGGTCATCTTTGATAAGTACATATTCCAAATCAAAATTAATTTTTGAATCTGCTGCAAAAATTCTTTGCATTTTGTATGACATTTTCAAAAAAGCTCAATTTTCAAAGACTTCGCCGCATCTGCAGCTTCAGTGTTTCCTGAAAAATTCGTTTTCGACCATTTTACAGAAAGGTACGGGAAAAATGAAAGTCTTCACATTATTTTATTCATCAGAAAATTAACTTTTGTTTAACTAAAATTTTATATAGTCGGAATTATTATTGTTTGAGGGGCGTAACTCAGTCGAATTACGTGCTTCAAACAAATATATTCCCCGCATGTCAGTCGATTTATCCGAATTTATTTTTCAGTAATGGCGGCGTCGGATGAAAATTCGGATATTCTCGTCTTTATGCCGCTTGGTTCCGGCCAGGAGGTTGGTCGATCTTGTCACTACCTTCAATTCAAGGGAAAGAAAATTATGTTGGATTGTGGCATACATCCCGGTATGCAGGGTGTCGACGCGCTACCGTTTGTAGATTTTATTGATTGCGAGGATTTGGATTTACTTCTTATTACTCATTTTCATCTCGACCATTGCGGCGCTTTGCCATGGCTTTTGGAAAAAACGGCCTTTCGAGGACGGTGCTTCATGACACATGCCACTAAAGCTATTTATCGGATGATGATCGGCGATTTTATTAAGGTGACGAATGTTGAAAAAAATTAATTTGATATATTTTTTTAATATTTTTTACTGAAGCGTAGCTATGCGGGATAAACTGCAGTTTATCCCGAAAGAACATTAAATACTGAGGCAAAATGACACCGATCTAACTTTTATGAAATTTATGTGCCTTGAGTTACCAAAGTTCCGAAAATCACGAGGTTGACCAGTAGAAATTTTATTTTTTTAAATTATTTTAATTGTAACAAATACAAGTTTCAATTTTATTGCAAATACAAGTTAATATGATTAAAAACGCCTGGTTACACTGCATAAAGTTTGCTAAGCTTTTGATAAGGTTTAAGTCTTTGGCTTTAGTTTAGATCAAGCATAAGTTTAGTCTCAAAACGTTCTGGTTAGTCTTCAAATAATTTATTGCATTTTTTCAATAAATTCGTTAAGAGCATTTTTATTCAATTTTTAGATTGCTAAATATGGTGGAGGCAATGAGTCGCGAATGTTATACACAGAAGAAGATTTGGAGCGAAGTATGGATAAAATTGAGGTTTGTAATTTAGAAACTTTTAGAATAATTGTGTATGTTTTACTTTAGGTTATTGATTTTCACGAGCAGAAAGAGGTGAATGGTATCAAATTTTGGTGCTATGTAGCTGGTCACGTGCTCGGTGCTTCGATGTTTATGATCGAAATTGCCGGTATTCGAACGCTCTACACCGGTGATTTTTCACGGCTCGAGGATCGACATTTGTGTGCGGCCGAATTGCCTAACATCTCACCAGATGTTTTGATTAGTGTATCTTATTTTCGTTGAATATAAGCTATTCGATAATTTTATTAGGGGGAGAATATTGTTCAAAATTTTCAATTTACTTTTCAAAGCTCGGCCAGTTTTGGTCGGGGACAAAACAGACTATGTTTTTTGAACGCTCTTTACGAGCTTTTTCTTTCGGGTATATCAGTTCCCAAAAAATTTTTTGAAAAATTGTATTTCGTATTTTCATTTGGGTGGGGGTTGCATGACCTCACCTGGCTCCCCCGATGATAATATAAATCGAATTACGCGTCGTAGAGCGAATTTGCTGAAATTAGTTTTTGTTTTATAGGAAGCAACATATGGCACTCAAGTACACGAGTCTCGCGACGAGCGCGAACGTCGTTTCACTAGTACGGTACACGAAATTGTGGCGCGTGGTGGACGTTGTTTGATTCCGGCATTCGCGTTGGGACGTGCGCAAGAGCTTTTGCTTATATTGGACGAATATTGGGAGCAACATCCGGAGTTGAATGACATTCCCGTATATTGTAAGCGAATTATTTTCAACTATGCTTAATTTTTGTGTAATTTGGAGAAATTTGAAAAACATTACCACTGTCAAATTTTGGACTTTTAAAGAGCTTGTATTTTTCTGAACGCTTTAAAACTTAATAATTTTATATAACACCTTATTAATTTTGTGGCTTTAATTTTTAAATTTTTTGAATTATTTGTGGAGGGTTCCTAAGAGGCGATTTTCACAAAACGTTTGCAATTTTTGGCGAAAACGAAAAACAGCCTAGAATTGCAAACTTTGTTTGCTTGCAATCTTTTTGGGAAAATCGATCGCCTCTTGTGGATCTCTAAAAACAGTTTATGAAAAATTGATACGAACTTTTCGTTACTCATTTATGCAAGCAAACTTCATTCTTAATTTTGTTAGATGCCAGTTCACTGGCGAAAAAGTGTATGGCCGTTTATCAGACTTTTGTTAGCGGAATGAATCAAAGAATAAAGCGCCAAATTGCCGTCAATAATCCATTCGTATTTAAGCACGTCTCTAATCTTAAGGTAATTTTTTTCATTTATTGCAATTTAATTTTATTCTGTTTTTTGAATTTTAATTCTTTTTTTCGTATACTCGTGTAGGCCGTTCCAATTTAGTCTAGAAGTTTCGGATAATTTTGTATAATTTGGCGCGAAAATTTATGCATTTTTATTCTGTTTTATTGTGTTTTTTTTTGTGTTTTATTGTGTATATTTTTATTATGCAATTTTTATAAAGTCATTTGTCTGTTAAAAATATAGTGGAAGAACTTTTAAGTGAATTTTTTCTCGCTTTGTACTATTTTTGTCTATTTTTTGAATTGGTTTTTGTTTAATTCAATATCCTCTTAATTTAAATTTTATCTTTATTTTTATTATTTTCATTACGTTCTTGTTTTTAATAGAATTATTTTAGAGTATTGATCATTTTGATGACGTAGGTCCTTGCGTAGTTCTCGCCAGTCCGGGAATGCTTCAAAACGGTTTGAGCCGTGAATTGTTTGAAAGCTGGTGCACTGACTCGAAGAATGGCTGCATCATTGCTGGATATTGTGTGGAAGGCACTCTTGCCAAGGTATTTTTTTTATTGAGTTGGGCGATTTTTTTGAAAATTTATTTTTTAATTAATGAGCTATGGGAATGAATATGTTGATTTTTTTCGACTTTTTAACCGTTTTTATGAATGAAAATATTTTTTTAGTATTTTGAAACTTTGATTGCGGAAATTGTTTTTATTTATACAAGTTTTTATCCACGAGTTTTTCGTGGCTGATAAGTTTATCTAAAAGCAATTTTACGGGGAATTATTCAAATTTTAATAAAAATATTTTTAACGAGTTGAAATAGATTTTTAACAGATTTTTTAATGAATTTTAATTTCTAGTATATTCTCTCGGAGCCCGAGGAAGTTGTGACAATTTCTGGTCAAAGATTGCCCATGCGTTTACAAGTTGCTTACATTAGTTTTTCTGCGCACACGGATTATATTCAAACTTCTGATTTTATCAGAGCACTTAAGCCACCGCATTTGGTATTTTTTGCTTTGAATTTTGCATTACGTATTAATTTTTTTTATATTTATATATCGGTATATTTTATTTTTTAATGTAAGAAGGTCGAGTAATTTTGAAAAAAATGCAGTTAGAGAATTGATTTTTTTTTCTTTGTATTACGCTGCTTAATTCATGCTGTGTCGAATGCTTAAAACTGAAATTTGCTCCAAGTTTCTTTACTCTGTGGCAGCATTTTCAAGAAGTTGAAAAATTTTTTAAATTATCTAAAATTAAGGAAGGGTGGTATGGTCACAGGAGGTTTATCATTCGGTATGTTTTTCTCAAAATGCTCTTTCAATTTTAGCGAGAATTTCTTTATTAACTCGAGCTATACAATTAAAATGAATTTCTGTAATTTCACTAATAACAAGAACGTTTTAGTTTAAAAAAAAATTTAAATTGAACTTTATGTTAAGATTTTGGTGCATGGCGAAATGAACGAAATGAATCGTCTGAAAGCCGCTATTCTTCGACAATACGAGGATGATAATGATTTTAAGATTGAGGTTATATTAGAGATTTATGCTGAATATCTTTCACAATTTCAATATTTTTTAGGTACACAATTTCAATATTTTTTAGGTACACAATCCACGTAATACTGAATCAGTTTCTTTGCATTTTCGTGGCCAGAAAACTGCAAAAGTTGTTGGAACCTTGGCAATGAATCCACCGGACGATAACAGTATCGTCAGTGGAATTCTGGTGCGACGCAATTTTAACTACCATCTTTTACACCCAAATGATCTCAGTGGTAAATCTCTTAATTTTTTTAAATTTAAATTTTGGCATTAGCAAAAAGTTTGAAATCCAAAAATTTCCGCCAAAAGTGAGAGCAAATTTTTTTTAGTGATTGAACACGAGATATTTATGTTTTGTCGATTATTTAATTTTTTTAGCATATACGGAGCTATCAAATAGTCGATTAAGCCAGCGCCAAAGTGTTTTCTATAGTGGCTCACACCGTTTACTTTTGCATAATTTGCGCCAATTATCAACTGAAATTGAGATTGAAATACCTTCTACTCCATCCGCTCAAAACAATGAAGCAACAAAACAGGCCGTCACACGAATTTTCAGAATGTTTAAGGTATTTTCAATAAATTTTTTTGTTTTTTACAAAAGGAAAAATATTAGTTGTTCTGTTTGACGTTTTTGAATATTATAATACGATATTATTATTGAAAGTTCTGTTTGTAACAAATTTTTTAACAAAACAAAGGGCAGATTGAAATAATTTGGTTTGGTCAAAATTTTCAATAATGTTGGTTTTTTATTAAATGAAAATGAAGCATTAAAAATAGAAATTTTTACTTATTTTTTAAGTGAAAAAAAGTTGACTAGTAATAGTTTTATACTTATTTATTTTCAAGGGCGAAGTGACTTTATACATACATGGAAATGCCCATGTAGTTATTATTGATTGGGTGTCGAATCCGGTGAACGACATGTACGCAGACGCGGTGCTCTCTGCTATTTTGCATGCCCAAACGAATCCTTTGCTCGAAAAGCGTACGTTTATATATTATTTTTTATTTTATTTTAATTATTTTTTTAACAAAAAATCAAGATTTTAGCGAAAAAGGCTTCAAGTTTTTTTAATTTACTATATATGAGTTTTTAGATGTTTTAAAAATAAAGGCTGAGGAAGAAAAATATGACGAAGAGGAAAATCTTAAAAATCGTCTTGCCGCTTTGGAGAAGACATTGCAAGAAATTTGTGGAGCGGAGTCTCGAGTATGGTCCACGTGTGAAGATCCACTTGTTCCAAACGGGTCTGGGACGGGCGACATGGAAGTCGTGGAGCAACCTGCTGGCTCGGAGCCCTCGAAAAAGGCTGTAAAGAAGCACTTTGTTCACGTGGAAGTTAATGGAAAAACTGCAAAAATTGACGCTAATACACTCCAAATCCAGTGCACAAACCAGCTTCTGCAGCATTTGTTGCTTTCAATCTCGCACAAAATATCTCATGCAATTTTGCCAGTGTAAATTGTACATACATATTCTCTCTTTTTTTGTCGATGGAATTTTCGTTAAATGGGTTAATGATTATTTTGTGAATCGCGGCACTGAATATGCTAGGTATGTCCAAAAGTTCATGTGTGCATAAGTTTCCTAAGTAGAAATAGAAGCGATTGCAAAAGTCTTTTCATGTTCAAAGAATTGAGAGTTATTATTTTTATAGCTTCAAAACAAAGTTCTGAGCACATGTACGAATTTTTGAATATATCCAATATCGTATCTTGTTGAAAGTTGTTGTTATCTTTTAATTTAAGATAAAATACATTATAAATTTTTGAATAGACAGAATTATTACGGTTGTTTAAATTATCCTAGATTCTTATTTTTGAAATATTAATTCCGCTAACTGTTACTTTAATTCATGTTTTACCAACTAGTTTTGTCGTGGCCGATGCAACAGTGCTCGAAGGCTAGTAATATTGACAAAGTCGCGTTCTTCAAGAAGGTGCAGGAGCGCAAGGAGGCGTTGTTTGCTCGCGGTACAAATCCTACGGTGGCGCGCGCCAAAGAGGATTGTTGGGAGGCGATTCGCCAGGAGTTGGTGGCGGATGGTAACGTCGAATTTATTTCGCGTACCTGGAAGCATTTGAGGGACGTCAGTTGGGCAACCGCTAAAACGAGAACCTTGGCTAAATTGGAGAAATCGCGTCGGTCTGGTCAAAACTTGGCGTTTACCGAGGTGAAAATTTTATTTATATTTTTGTACTATAAATTTTTAAAGAATTTGAATTATTTTTAATTGATTTTATTTAATTGTTTTTAAATAAAAATATAATAAATTTTAAGGCAGAAAAATTACTTCTGGAAATAGTGAATCCAGAAAGTCCGTCATCGGCATATGTTGAAACGACTTTCGGCGACGGAGAAGGCTTTGATGGTGAGGAAGCAGAATCAGCCGGTATTGAGCCGAAATCAATTATTGGCGGCGGAGCAGACGCGCTCGTCGATTGGCGTCGATCACCGTCAACAATTTTCGACCATACGAACAGTAATAACAACACGAGTAGTAAGAGTAACATGAATAGCGACAATGATGAGGTGGCTGCGAACAAAATCTTCACAAATTGTAATTTTGAACAGAAATTTGTGCCTATTCACGAGCCGATTAATTCGAATACATTATCGAAAATTTGTGGGTTAAATGCGATGGCATCATCAGCATTACCCTTCGCATCGTCAACGATTTCCAATGCGTCAGTAGTTCCGACGCGAAAACGAAAAAATAGCGCGAGTGCTTTCAATCGACAGTGCAATAGTGTCGAGGTAAAGTTCTGTTAATTGAAATGTTTCCGATAACAGGAACTTTTAAAGATTTTTTGGCAACATGAGCTTTTTCGTTATTATGTTTTTCAGTTTTCAAACAAAAAAAACATTGAATCAAAAATAAAATTTAAAAAAATTTAATTTTATGTATATGTATTAAAAAAATTTCACCTTCTAGTCAAGAAATAATGCGGAAACGTCGATAGCGACACTGGACGAGGAGATTAAGATAAAAAAGCTCCGTAAGTTGGATCTAGAGATTCGTAATCTCGAATTAGAAATTTGGGAAAAGGAGAGACGCCTGCGCATCTTCAACTGCAACTGCGAATCCGCCGACCATGCGACAAGTCAGGTTTTGCCGTCGAGACGTAGTGATGCAGAGAGAAATGGAACGAATCTGGTGGCGGCAGCAGACTCATTGGCAGGGACTTCTGGAATTGAATCGATTATGAGAATGATTAATGGTAATGAGGATTTTGAGATTTAGGGTTGTGACTATCGTAATTTAAAAACTTCATTTTTTCATTGTTATTTTGTCGTTTTTCATGTATTATAATCAAGATTCAAAATTTTAATAATATTTTAGGACGTTAAACAATCAGAATGTTTGGATGTTTCGTCTGTGAATGTCAGGTAATTTTGTTCTAGTTTTTATTTGTTTTGTTTTGTTTAATTAAATATGGCTAACTCGCTGTAATAATTTCTTTAAATCTAAATTTTGATATTCATGGAGATTGGGTTGCGCACAAAAAGTCTGACTCATACATATAGCATTGCTCAAAGTGTAGCTGAAAAGGGGCTAAAAATAATTAATTTTACGCCTAAACGGGCGCCTAAGCGGACCTTAAAATTTCTTAAGTATCTCGCAATTGGTCAAATTCCGATTTTTTAAATCCAAATTCCTTCTGCAAAACATATTTTTGCAAGCAGTTTTTGTTTGAATGGTTTTGAATTTTAAGAATTCATGTTTTGTTAAATCTCACAATTTAAAAACGAAGTGAAGAAAATTGACATATTTTAGCCTATGTTTTGAGCATCTTTTACAAAAATTACATTGTACAACATGGATTTTTTTGCGCTACCCAATGTAATGTTTGCAAAATTTGTCTAAAAACTTTTAAGTTTGCCGAATTTGAAAATTGTGGTATAAAAAATGCTTAAAATTTTTTTGAAAATTGTTGCTTACCTGCAAGAGTGCAAAATAAGGTTTTTAGATGAAATTTTCGCACAGCACCCTCCGTGATGTATTATGTCATTTTTTAAGTTCGATTTTGTTCGTTAACTAAGTCAAGTAATGGTTTCGTTGTGTTGATTTAGTTTGAATTTTTAATTATATAAAGTTAATATTATTTACGGGTATATCAAGTGGTCAAAATTTTCTCCGTAATTATTTTCGAATATTTTTTAATCTTTCGAAAAAATTGTACTGGGCTAGCGTTTCAATTTTTGCTAATTTTGCTGCTGATTTTTTATTTCATGCTATTGATATGCTTTTTTTTCATTTCATCGCTTAAACTATTTTGGTTTTTTTCGCAGAACTTTCAGTCAACATGTACATAATGTTGTAATTGTGTTTTGTATTTGATTTAAGTTTTTAAAGTGAGCAATTTCCGTACTTTAATTTTTCTTGAATAAATGCCCATTTTTCAAGGTCGAAATTTTTTCCTTTTCAAATGCTCGAAATTGAAGTTTAAAAATTTTTGTTTATTTACTTAAACTTCTATCAACTGTCAAATATCTTCATTATCAATTGTTAATTATGTTGGACTACACATATTAACATTTACCGGAAAGTATACCTTAAGTACAAACACTTGAAATTTCAAATACAATCGAATATAATTGTAAAAAAAGGAAATTGAGATAAATAATAAATTTTACTCCTTGACAATACAAATTTTCAATAGTTTTTGCCATTGGACAATTTGTAATTTTTTACATATACCATATGAAAATTCTTTGAGAAAAAGTTATGCCAGAAAATAGCTACTTTAGTGAAAGACGAAATATGTGTAATAAACGCGTCATTTTTTTGATAAAAGTTAGATTTCGATAATGTTAATCCTTTAAATATTTAAAAATGCATTCTCATTGCTATTTTTGATTGCCAACTTGTTAAAATCGTTCTTCACATCTTGCTTTTCACCTGGATTTTTCTCTTTGTATGATTCCATATACGTTGGCGACGTCGTTGGGATTGATCTTGATAATTTTTCCGAGTTGTGTGTATTTTCACTTCGTTGTGAATAACCGGCCTCTGGCAAATCCGCTAGCGCGCAAACGGAAAATGAGTGATAAGCGGACCGTTTATGATCCCAACTTTCGTAATATTCATGTTTTCGTTTGCTCCCCGTGGGCCGAATGGAGAAATTTTCCACATTTGTGGGCGCAATTTCATCGCATGTTGATATTTGTTGAGAAGTCGACGCCTTTAGAAATAAATCTCGTATACAATCGCTCACTTCCATCAGATCTTCAGCACTGTTTCGAAAATTAAAATTTCCCACATTTGGATTATTAGTTTCGTCAAATGTAGCTGCAGTACTTCTTTCGGGGCTTTTCCGCTTTTCGCAAATATTTCTTCTTATTTCGTGTTCTGTGTTATTACCAAACAGGTCCTCTTGGTTGCTGACCTCAGTTAGCTCCCGATCGTTAGACATACCTGAATGTCTTACAGAATCTGTATCAGAAGTATTCTGGTTTCTGTCTCCTGCATTCAAATTATTGTTATTTTCTGTCCCATTATTGAATATTTCGTCTTTGTAGCTCGAATTTATCAATCCAATTAATTCGTAAAGGAACTGCGTCTCAAATGAACAAATAGAATCCACAATTACCATAGACTGAACGTATCGTAATGGTTGATGAGCATGGCCAAATTGTTGATGATGTGCCAAGTTCAACAGAATTAACCGTTGTAGTTGCGGCGTTTTGTCTGAAAAGGTATATTGTTTACCGAAGAGATATTGTTTTTATAACATCATTTGACTAAATTCGACGTTTAAATGAATTTTATGAATTTGCAGTGAGAGCATACCTTTGAGGAGCAAAAGAATTCTCAACAAGTTAAATTCGACTGAATCGAATTTAATAACATCGACTTGTTCAACCAATCGCGATAAACGACGCCATCGTGTTGTATCGCTCGTGGTATCATTGCTGTTTTCACTTAGAATGTCGTCTCCGCCGTTGAAATTGAATACTTTATCGGATGGTACTGAATTGTTCAATTCGTTAATTTGTAATTTATTTTTCTGCCGAACGCACGATTGTTTACTTATTAGTGTAACAATGTTTGCTGTGGTGAGAAGACGTTTCTCGATGGCACTTAACAAAAATAATTGTCCTATTGCCGGCGAAACTATCGTTAGCTAAAACCCAAATTAATTAATCAAAATAACATTTATACGCCCTTAGTCAAAAAATGGGTGGAGGGGAGCTCTTGATATTTTTAGTCAACAATATAAAAATTCTATATTTTCGTCTTGGATTTTCGAGTTATTTTATTTCATTATTTAGTTTTTGTAACCACCTGAAATATCGTTATGAATATATTTTAGGTGCGATTTGGCGATATGGATTAAAAATATATGGCAATTATTCAAAAAAAAGTGAACGAGGATAATGATAATGAGAACTCTTGAAAAATGCAAACGGAGATGTTTTTTGCAATTAATAAAACCCGCAAAAGGAGTGAGAAATATGTTACAATTGCTAAAATTAAGAAATTAACCTCTCTTTAATGAGAATGGTATTGAAAGTGAGGCGACATGGAATAAATGTTTCTGAGAGAACACATCATGAAATTCCAAAAACAACAAATTTTGTGCTTATCCCCCTTTTGAGACAAATATCCCTATTTTAAGAAAAATGTCCTTTGAAATTTTTGTTCCGCCACAAAACCTTTGAAAAATTTACCCTCAGATATGGTATTATCAGCTTACGATTACACAACTTTTCATTTCTTTTTAAACGAAAAGAAAATTGCGGAAAAGGGTATTTTAAGGACAAACATTTTCATATGTATATATCAAAAAGTTACATCAACCAAATAGTAGTTTAACCATAATTTTTAAATGTTGCCTCATTAAAAACTTGCCTTAGCTTTAAACTTTTAGAAAATCATAAAA
>SAUE01000703.1:303-18710 GCA_009724625.1 Deladenus siricidicola
AAAAATACTAGGCAACATTTTCAGGACAAAAATCGCAAAAAATGTCAAAAAAATCCTATGGTTTGGGGGGGGGGGGCAAACAGAAGTATCAAAAAATGTATTTTCAGTCTTTTCTGAATTCAGCATATTCACTTTACTTTAGTCTAACTCTGAATTTTCAGCCCCAAAGCTCGAAATGTATTTTTAGTCAAAACACACAAAATACGTTATCTCACAGGTAAAATACAAAAAAATGTATTTATGTCTTTTAATCAAAAATGTATTTTCATCAAAAAAATTTTTGAATGTATTTGATGAAAGAAGAGAAAAAATGCATCAACTGTCTGACTAAAAATTCTTCTCTAACGCTCTCCTCATTTCATCATTGTTTTTTTTGAGCAGAAAGACAATCACAAAGCGACCGGCAAAGGGGAAAATAAGCTGCAAAATGTGTTATTGCAAATTTGCATAAAAAATGCAAATTTGCAAAATCTGATTTCAGATTCTGAAAGCCAGGCATTGAAAACCCCCGAGTAGTGAAATTCAGCTCAGTTCAGCCAACAGTCACTGAGAAAATCCCCAGACAGACAAACAAACAAACAACAGGTAATAGAGACAATCAGAGAACAACATACAGTAGAGACAATCAAAGAACAGCAACAAAAGACGGTAGAGACAATCAAAGAACAGCAACAAAAGACGGTAGAGACAATCAGAGAACAACAGGCAGTAGAGACAATCAGAAGACAACAACAACAGGTAGTAGAGACAATCAGAGAACAACAGACAGTAGAGACAATTAAAGGACAGCAACAAAAGACGGTAGTCAATCAAATCGATTTGATAGACAATTTATTTCAAATGCAGACCGATTTGTATCGAAGGCGCGCGGCGCGAAGCGCCGCTTTGAAGACTAGTTTCGAAAATCGAAAGGAAAAAAGACCGAAAATCGAAAATTGTTACACCCCTGGTACATATGGCTGTATATACAGGGTGGTTCAAAAAAAAATCCCCTCGCCATAGCGCAGATGAAAACGCAGCTAAAAATCTGAAATTTTTGCTGTAGATGTGTTTTGCAATTCTCTTTCATTCTTTTTTTGAATTTTGCAATTTCATTATAAACTAATGGTTTTATAAATCAAAAACATCGGAAAACATGCTTCAAATAGGCTGCTTCGGAGATTGTATATCGCAGTCAGTTTTGGTCCAAAAAATCCCAAACTTCAGAAACATAATCACAATCGCCGCGCAAATTTTTCGCCCTGCGGATTTCATAATCGGTTTTGTTTGGGCGACGCAGCTAAACGTCAAAGTGAAGGAACGCACCAAAAACGCATACAGTTGCAAAGGGAAATCTCATTTAACGATATGTGGACAAAACATTAATGACGTAGGGCGTGTCTGTTACAGTAAAAACATATATAAACAAACAAACAAAGTTCGCAACATCAAAATTAAGCATAAAAAAGTTGCAGCGCAAACGAGAAAAAAAAGAGAAATCAGTGTAAAAAGAAGCGAAATGAGATTTCCCTTTACGACCGTATGCGTTTTTGGTGCATTCCTTCACAAAATGAGCGTCTACGCACCACTTTGACGTTTAGCTGCTTCGCCGAAACAAAACCGATTAAGAAATCCGCCGGGCGAAAAATTTGCGCGGCGATTGTGATTATGTTTTTAAGTTTGAGATTTTTTGGACCAAAATTGACTGAGCTACAGTAAAAATTTCAGATTTTTAGCTGCGTTTTCAGCTGCGCTATGGCGCGGGATTTTTTTTTTGAACCATAAAAAATGTAGTACATATGTAGTTATAAACAGTTTCGGATGTAGTTGGTTTTTGTAGTTTTTTTACGTGCATGTGTGTCCATGTCAATTTGAATGAAATTTTTGTGATACGAATATTTTGACTATTTATTATTAGCATAAAGAATAAAATATAAAAAAATTTGGTTCAAAACAATTTTAATAAGTTGAACAAAAATTCGCGATGGAAACTTTAAAGAAATTAAAAATGCAAACAAATAATAAAACAAAAATGTTGGTTGTATTAAATTTCATTTAAATAACGTTTTACTAAAAATTCGAAACATTAAAAATAATAAAATCACCCGTATGGTGCAGAAATAAATTTGAAGAATATTTCCTCGCGATGTTCAAAGTTCAGTTTACGATTGATTATGAGCTCTACATTCCTTTTGTTTACTTTCAGCGTCTACACCAAGAAACTTAATCGAGGAATTCCTAATGTTGTTGCATGGACCGTGAAATTTTCATTCCCCATCCGTTTGAATTTTTTTTGAACACCGTCTTAGGAGAGACTGAGAGAAGGTTAATTCAAGAAGCGAAACTTTCGTGAAAATCTACGATAAACTTTTCATTTTTACGACATTTCATTTTGAGTAAGGATAGAAAGAAATTCGAGGAAGAGCAGGACTACAATAATGAAATTGGGATAGACGGCAGCAATGTTTCCTTAAAAGTAAAAAAGTTCCTTTAACATCTTTCATCCACTGTGCCATTGAAATAATTTCAACAATTTTAGAAAAAAATCATTCATAAATTTGGGCTTTTTCATTAAGAATTCACGAAAATTGTTTCTTAATGGCTTAGTAAAGGTTTTTGATTTATAGCTTCCTTTTTTGCTTTATTTGTACTATATTACTTGATTTGAAATTATTCAACATTTTTCGATGGAAAAGCTGCAAATTCTTTGCTGCACAATCGTTAGATATTAAAAATGAAAATGCAAAAATTGAGAAATTGGCAAAGTAAGATAAAACATCAAAAATTCGTTCAGTCTTCAAAAATTGTTAAAATTTACAAAAAAAACAATTCATAAAATTAATGCGTAATATAAGCTTCGATTTCCCGTCTGACAAAAAATGTTCCATGGCAAATTTTGTTCAAAAATTCACAGAAATTCAATTGATAGTTTTGCAGATGCATTGAGATCATAATTTAAATTGAATTTCAACCGAACTCGTGATGTCAGTCAGGAATTGGTGGCGCAATTCATAAAAAGATACAATACAATTAATAATTACAATGATAATATACAATATAATGGTTTGCGTTTTCTTGTTATAACATTTCTAACGATACAATTTGTTGAAATATGAATTTTAGCTCCGCTTTAACCGAAATTTAAACCGATAAGCAGTGTTGTGTCCTAACAGAATGCATAGGAAGGAAAATGCGGAAGTGGCAGACAAACTCATTTGAAATCTCAGCTAAATCCAGCAATTTAATGTTTTTTAAAGCTTTTCAGTGTGGAATTCACCTTTTTAACCTAATGATTCAGAAAAACTTTGTGAGTTGAACTTCTAAACAACTATCGTTTTCTGGTAGCAAAATTAGTATTTGTTTTCTTTTGTAAAAAAGACTAAAAGAGATTAGTTTTTAATGAGGAGGAGAAAAGGGGAAACGACTAGATGAGAAGCGAAAAGAAAAATACATAAATTTATAGAAAAAAGCTTGATCAAAGCAGCTCATATTGGTGGAGATGAATGCGTTGAATGATGTCTCGGCAATCGTTGAATACACGCCGTATGTTCTCCGTATCGACGGCGCACGTGAAATGGGGATAGCAATGGTGTTGGTTTGAGCCGATATTTGGTGTCGAGATTTTCTAAAAAAATTGAGCATTTAGAAAATATTTATTCAACAAATATTACGGAAAAAGGTTTTTACCAATTGAAATCCGACTTCTCCATCATCCGATGGACTTTTACGTTAATCACGGTACATTTTTAATGTTCGTAAAAATATGAAAATGAATTCTCTTATCACCAATATAGTTATCAGCTTTAATTTTAAAAGCATTTAGTTTAGTAATGCTCCAAAACTACACCAAAGTAAACAAATTTTCAAGTGTGTTTTTTAATTTTCCGCCATTATCAGATTAAATGCTTTGATTATTGTGAATGTGGAGACGATCTTAGCTATACTCTTCAAATAATAGCAAAAATTAATGCAAAAAGGGTGTGATTTTTGTGCAATTTTTATCTATAAATTATCGCCCATTAATAATTCTAATTTTAGAATTAAAAAACGCCTATCTTCTTAAATACCCTTTTTTAATCAAAAACGTTTAGTCAATTTCCTTAGCTTTTTACTATCGCTTTTATGTAACATTCATGGGTTTTCAGAATTTATAATTAAAAAAACATTATCAACTACGCTGCTGAACATGGAAAACCTACATTTTCTCTGAAAAATATTATTAAACTTTGGTTTTTTAAATTCTTGAAAATCAGGTAATTTTTTACATTTTAAAAATAAAACTGGAAAATAAATTATAAAAAAACCGCCGTCAAATAAACAAATTTTATTTGTTTAATTAATCCTAAATTTACCTATATAAATATTTTATTCGACAACGCCTACATCTAAATGAATTTAATTAAAACGTTTTAATTATTTACTACCTTGAGACGCGTTTGATGATAGAAAATGTTAATAAGATTATAAAAAGACTAATTTGGCCGAATAAAATTCTCAGCATTTTAAATAAAAATCAAAAATTAAAATTTACCTCCCCCGCCTCAGAATTAGAATATAGCGTAAAACAGAAAATCGCAATTTTTATATTGTTCCATCCACGACTATTGAGCGCATCAAAAGTTTCCGTACAACTTATTTTTAGTTCTTTTCTTTTTTAGTGCAAATCTTTTAATTTAAAAATAATGCATCACAAAAATAAAATCCTCTACAAGATAACTTTTTTAATTAAAAATTAAAATTTTGTGACAGCTCTTTAGGCAAACAAAAATTTCTTTTAATTCAAAAACTTGTTATAAAGACTCGAAGAGCACTTATAAATTACGACACAAAATAAAAAATTCCAGCTCTTTCGGTCGCAATTAAAATTAGAATTTAAAACGTATACTCTCATATTGCCAATAATTCGAAAAGGAGTTGAAGCTTGTTACGACAACAAACATGTTTACAAATCGGCAAAATGCATCTTTATTGGCTTAAATTTTATATATCAACGTTTGGGTTTTGCATTTACACTAAAAAATAGACTTAAAAACTTTTGTACGGGATCTTTTGACTCGTCCTGAACTTTGACACACAGTTTCAAGTGTATTGCTTACGTTTTACTTTATAATCTGTTGATGAACCACATTTTTAAATAAATTTATCTCTTATACTTACCTCATACTTAAACAAACTGCACGTACGTTCTTGCAATATTTTTTGTTTAAAAATAAAGATATTTTGGTCAATTATCAAAGCTCGTCATTCACTTGTTTTGCAAAAAAAAGATCTCAAAAAAAGATTATAAAAGCAGAAACTAAACTTTAAAAAATTGACTTTTAAGACATCATCAGATAGCTTTTTTCGACTAATCAGTTCGCTTTCCAAAAACTAAACAGCGATAATACACTAATTACAAAATTAATATCCCTTAAAAACGGATAAAATTTAACAATTACAATTTTTTTCAAACATATTTAAAAAATTATTTGTGTGTTTATGATTCAGCTTATCTTACTATTTTTAATTCTGATTAACCCGTCTCCCCCTCCCCCTTCATTTCACTTTCATTCTCATTGTTAGTCTGTTTTGTCGTACATTTTTTATTTGTTGTTGTTCAGTTTGCCAATAAAAAGTAATGTGCACGGTGGCAAAAAAGAATCAACAAAGAGAAAATACTGCGTAAAATAGTATGCAGCATATAGCATCAAAAAAGTGAAGACATTTATCTCTGCACACAGAAACGGAATTTTTTTTGGAAAACACAAAGAGAAAGAAAAACGGAAATTTTTTTCTAAAAATAGACGTCTAAAAATAACTTTTTCTTTTTATTTAGCAATGAAAAAATGAAGAAATTATTTCTAGCCAAAAACGTAAAAAAAGAAATGAAATTTTCCTTTAGACGCGCTCGCTATACACACAGCTATGTACAAAATGTGTGCATATGTGTGGTAACATTGTAGGAGTATTTTTGCATGGGTAATAAATGCTAATACCGCTTAATTTGTCATTTAAAGGCCGCACAAATTTCCATGCGAATAATTTTTCGACTTAAAAAAGAACACGTGATGAAGAAAAACTAATCAAAAGAAGTTATACGAAAAAATTGATTAAAATTTGTAAACTATTAAAAATAGAGACAAAATACTTTTAAAAATTCCAAGTCGTTATAGATTAATGAGATTAAGGTACAAAAAAAAACAACAATAATCCAGCACAAAACTTTGAAAACTTACAAGAAATTCTCCACGAATGAAGTATTTGGCCCTGGTCACTTGTATGTCCTCCTTCTCCTTGTTGTCTTTGTGCTGTTGTTGTTGGTAGTCGTTGTGGACTTCCTGGGGCAATTGATAGTTAGCGAATTCGGGGAAAAATGTCTCAAGACGATGACGACCCGCCTTTATCTTTTCTGTTAGCACATCCTGCTTATTGAGGAAGAGGATCACGGAAATATTTTTTAACCATCTAAATTTTTAAAATTCAAACAAAGTAACTTGAGTATATATAAACAAATTCATCTCCGACACCCGGCAAAATAAAACTTATTTAGCGTTACGTTAAACTTTTTTATACGCGTAGTCAACATTTTCATTTTTATTGCTCAATAAAAAAAGCAAATCCAGTCCTACAAACAACAAATCGATGGCTAGCCACAGGCGGGAGGATAATAAGGGGAAGGTCCGCAGAGAGATAGTAAGAGTCCCACAGAGAAACCTTTTCAAATTGTATATAAATTTTTTGGTGCTAGATTTCAATTATTACATAAACACTCATTTTATTCACTCCATTTGTTGCATATCCTGCCCAAAAAAGTTTGGCCACAAACATAAAGTGCGTCTTTTAAAAATTTATTCTTTTTCATAATCTCACTAAAGAAAAAACAAAAGTTTCTATTTTTATTTTTTAATGAAAACTGAAAACAAATATGCCAACGCATGTTAAGTTAGTGTCTCGACTGTTCGATTAAGTTCAAGCAAGTAAAAAATAAAAATTCTGTGACTAATATAAAATACTTAAGCAAACAGAAAAGGATGTGCTCAAACATTTTAAAACAAAAAAATAAATAAAATAAAAATTGGTTAATAAAATAAAGCTCCGAAATCCAACTAACCTGTTATTCCAAATGTTTTTGAATAGCGCCAGAGATTCCTTGAGACGGTTTTGCGTCGCGTCCTCCCAAAGCATAAGATTGTACGAGGAACTGGCGCATACGAAAATTATCGCAGTCACATCGTTAAAACACTGAATCCATTTTCGGCGTTCGTCGCGCTGCCCACCCACGTCAAACATACTGAAATTTTTGTTTAGCTCAAAAATGCGCATTTAATAATATTTGATAAAAAAAACTCACTGAAATCTAACTTTTTCCACTTCGAACTTCGTCTCGAAGATGCCGGTAGTCATAACACGACATCTCAAAATATCCTAAAATTAACAAAAACATACCATTTAATTCATAAAAGCACAACAAATACCACTAATAAAATATTTGAAAAAGTAAAATTTAGAAAAATGGAAACCTGTTCCGATGGATTATAGTCGTTCTGCCGCACATCAGCCACTTTGTCAAGAAAACTAAATATATCGTGATAAAAAGCAAACAAACACTTTTTGTTCACATTTATTTTAGTCAAATGAGCGCACCATATCTGACATTACGAAAAAAATTCAATGTCAGCAATTTGGTCGAAATTACACAAGCAGCTAATGTGGATCAAACCAAGAACGAGAGCATACATCCCCCCCCATCTTTGTAAACAGAAAGATAAACCTTTAAATATTTAGAATTTTTGGCTCTTACACCCCGTGGTTAGAGCTCAATACCCAAAAATTGCATGAGCAACTTTGACTTCCAATTGACCGTTTTTGAAAAAATCACTGGCCATTACAAAGCGCCAGTGTAGCAGCCGGCGCTTTGAAGTCCGCGGCAAAAAATCACTGTTGAAAAACAAAATAACTTCTCGAGTTGACCTCCCTTGCACATATAAATGAATGTGCATAAATTTGCGGAACAATTGCTCTAAACCTCACTCATGCGCCAGTCAAACCAATGCTTCCACACAAAAATTCGAACACGAATTTTGCCTCTTTACTTTTCCAAATGTAGTTTCACTTACAATTTCACGGTAAAAACTTACTTCATTTGGAAACACCGAGACAAATGCGAAAAATTTCTTACAATTAAATTTGAAATTTTTCTTTATAGTAGTTGCGAGATCTTTAAAAAATTGCATCCAATCTCAAATACGATTACATTTGATCAACTCATTTATATGTCGAACAAAACTGCATTTCAAAACAATTTTACCGAAAAGACACTAAACTTTTCATAATTTCATATCAATTAACATTTGGTAACAAATTGGGTTGACGAGGCCATTTCAACCAAATCACCGATATCGACTTTATTTTTTCAGCCGTCCCCCTTGTTTTTTCCATTTTTTTAGAAAATTCTCTTTATAATAACGACTTGAAAAACGTACTATTTGGCACAGTCGATTAATTGATATTCGTTACTCCGCTCGAAGCACGTCTGAACACCTCTGTCCTGCCAGCACTTTATGACGTGATCATAAAAAACCTGCAACGATTTACGTGAATAAATTCATATTAAAAAATTCACATTAAAGAGTTGAATTTTTAAATTTTTTTCGATTAATAGATAGAATTTATAATATGTGAAAAGCTTAAATTTTATGGCCTAAATTCAGTATTTCTGTACAAAATTATGTAATTATTTCTGCAAAAATTCATTATTTCTGTGGAAGAAAGAGAGCATTATGAGTAATAGTTTTTAATTGTTGAAATCGATTTAACGCAAGTTAAAGAAAATTCGGTTTTTTTTTTGTCGTGAAGGCATGCATTTTAACGTTTATGTATCTTCCCCAGACAAAAACGATCCCTTAAAATTTTACAAAAAAATTTTTTGCTCTCACAAATTTCGTTCGCCATTTCATCAAATTTGTTGTTACAATATTTCTCATAACACAATAGGAAAAGAACAATAAATAGTTTTGAACACTCTAAAAATAGAATAAAATTGTCATTTTTGTTATTCCCGTCCATTTATTGTACTTTTTTTTCTCTTTTCACAAAAACACGATTCTGAATCACCGACAAAAAAAACCAGTGATGATGAAGAACAAAAAATGTGGCCCTTGCTAATTTTGGTCTGATTTTTCGTTTGTGCTCGACCTTTGTATGTCATTCTGTTCGTTTCGTGCACACAGCTCTTCTCCCGCCACTATTTCACAGCTTCTTTCCCACACAAAAAAGTTTGGCGCTTATTTTATCGTAATTTTAAATTTTAACCAATTAATTTTGTTCAGAAATAAGAATGAAAATAAGTAGAAAAACACCAAAAATTTTGTAATAAGAAAAACAAGACTGTCTCCAAATATATCAAAAATCTTCAAAAAAAAAGTTTAGTCGCTAAAATTTCTTCAAAATTCAATTAACAGAAAAACAAATACGAAAAAAATACCTGAGGGTAATCAAATTCTGGAGATAAAGCAACGTCCAAGATGTATTGTTTGCTGGCTTCGGTTAGCGCACTGTCTAATCTCACCGGCGGCTCAATTTCGTCCATCGCTTTTAATATCACCTAAACACTCAAGTTTTCTTAATTTTTCAGGTTTTGTGCACCGACTTGGGAATATATAAAAATATATTTAAATTAATTAATCCACTTATTATCTCCTCATATTTAAAAGTTGCCAGTGACCACTATCCTCTCACTATTGTAAATTTACCACAATTTGCACGACAAAAAGTCCACCAATGAAAAAACATAAATAATGTAAACGTTCTTCCAAAGCGGAACATACCGAAATGGCTTCCCGAACGTTTCGCCTAATATCCTGAATTTTCTCGCGCTTCTCCGCATCGTTAAAACCGCTGATATGAAGAATGCGCATTTGCTTAACGATGGTTGACTTACCCGACTCACCGGCGCCCAACAATAAAAGGCGATGCGTGGCGCGATGAACTTGCTTCTCCTTTTGAAGTTGTTCGTCGATTTGCTTATTAACCTTGCGCTGTTCGCGTTCCTCCTCACCCATTGGGCCATTGTGGCCCATTACGCATCCCATTAGGCGCACTTTCATATGGGTGCCGTTGCTGGCTTCCTTTTTTGTCGTTTCCTTCACAGAAGCTCTTTTTTTCGTTTTATCCTCGTTTGTTCCTTGCTGACGGCCGTTAATAGACGACTTGTTATTAACGGCAGATGCGCTGGTATCGCCTTTAATTATGTTAGTATGATTACCCAAAACTGCGTTCGAGTGGCTATTGTTGCTTTGAATGGTTGTGTTATGTACACCGGCGTGGTTATTGTCGACACTTCGAGTAGTTTTCGATTTTCCGCTGCTGTTGCGCGAAAGCTTTTCTGACAATACCGACGACGGTCCCTGCAGCGTTGTGCGATGCTGCTCCGGCACCGACGGTGATACCGACAGCGACGGCAGCAACTTCGCCTGCCCCGACGAGCCTTTCTTTTTCTTCAGACTCTGCGTTGTTTTAGATAATAGCTCTGGGTAAATTAGCTGCTGATTCTTGGTATGGAGCTAAAAATAAGATATAATAAAAAACGCCGGTTACAAATTCATACTAACACTCTTTTATAACTGATTTTTTCATTTTTTTTATTATTCTATAATCTTATTAATAACATGCTGAGAGTAGTGAAAATTATTTGACAGGTAATATTCTTTCTCAACTCTTATTGAAATCAAGGATGTCAAAATCATCTAGATATGCAACTACGTTAAAACTAATTAAACCTTAGACGTTGCTGATGATTCGATATTTTCGTCGTTTTCGTAACTGTTGCAAGGTAGTTCTTTAAGCTTAAAGCTAGCGGAATCAGAATTCGGCTCAATAATGAAGTCTTCAATAATTAGCTGTTGCTGTGAATGATTACACTTTTTCTCTAATAATATTTCCCGTTGAAGTCTTTGTTGTTCTTTGTATAACAAAATATGCGAATTTATTATCGATATTGACGCTAAATTAGTCCTACAACTGCAATAACTGCGCTCGTTATGTTGCGGAAGAGAAAAAAAGCGAGAAAACTTGTCGCTTTGATTGTATGGAATTGCGGCCACTTTAACTGTCTCCTTGACGAAAAGATTCTAAATTTTTTTATTCCAACCACTAAAAATTTTAAATTCGTAAAGGACGAAAGGAGAGGACAAATAGATGACATAAATTAGTTTCGCCATTCATAATCGATCCATGTAAAATAAAACACGTAAAATAACGAAGAAAAATATACCACGTCACATCGATTAGAGAAAAAATGATAGCATAATCTCAACTTTTAGCCTCATTCTACTTTGACAAGGGCGACGAACAAATACCGATCTTGTAGCCAGCCGCAGTTAGCTGGACAGACTCTCAGCCAGCCAGTTAAAAATTTCGTTATCAATCAGTTGTTCATATATACAGCAACCTGGACACAGACCAAACGTTATGATAATAATAACAATCAAAAAAGATATTTAGAGCGTTCATGCTTATACGTATTATAGGTTTTTGTTCTCAGATCAATATCGCGAGTGTGTTAATGTGAAGGTAAGTGTGAGCAACTAGCCTCGTTTTTTTGCTTAGAAAATATATGTATGTAATATCGGAATACATAAGTGCTGAAATCAAAAAGATAAGAATGAAATGAAAATGCTTCGATATTGAAAGGCAAAATAAACTCCTTAAAATATTCAAATTTTGAAGTTGCATTTTCACATATGCACGTGTGCCTGTGCCGAAAATTAAACATTTAATTCTCATTATGCTTAACGAAACTATAAAATATCATCCAAACTGAACTATAAAATATCATCAAACCTTAGCGAGTTCAGACCACATAACCAAAAAAATCTTCAGTAAAAATAAATCATTATCACCAAATACTACTTTCAAAAATACTGACAATATTGTAATGAATGAATGTACTTTAACGTGAAAAAAAGTTTCGTTTTAGTTATGCACTTGTATTTTTATCAAACATTTAACTTTTTTTTCAAAAAAATAACTACTTCAAAACCAGTCTATTTTTTATTATAAAAATTGTAACTATTGAAAGTTCCATAAGCTATTCAAAAATTTGTTTGGTTAATAGGATAAAAAATTTGCTGAAGAACTCTGAGATATCCTATGTATATCGAAGGACATATTTGAGCTGAGAACATACATATGCACATTAATGACAACTTCAAAATTATTTCAAGTAGATGGCAAACGGCGAATGAGGAAAAGTAGTTGTGGCTATCATCTATCAGTTCTTTTCAGAGCGGGAAAATGGTAAGATGTGCGCAAATTGCTTAAAACACAAAACCTATTTTACTCATTTAGGAATCGTTTATGTAAGAAAAATTGTTAAGATAGCAAGCGAGTAAGCTGAAATTTAAGTATGTGTCTCTTACACATTCGGAATATACAAATGAACTCAATGGAAAAAGCAGACCGACGCAAACGGACGCACGGACAATCGAGCAGATACACGAAAATGTATTCAGCAGAAGCATATGTATCGCGGCAAAAATATGTAAGCCAGTTACGTAAATATGTGGCGTTATAACTCTCTGTACAAAAATTGAAGCAATAAAAGTATTACGGAAAAGGGTATAGAAAAGTTCGCAATATCCATATTACAAAAAATATACAATGTGATAAAAAGAATCAAAAAGTACAAAAATACTATGTACGAAGAACACAGAGAGACTATACATGTATAAAATATCACGCTAGTGCAATAAGCTATTTTAGTATAAAAAACTAAATGTGAACAAGATACTTCCGAATTTCGACCTCGGAAATCAATATTGTTCCACTCAACATTTAGTTGGTTATTTCTACAGTATTTGCTACAAAATACGATTAGCCAAAAAAGTCTATTTCTATCAAAAAAACATTATATAAAAATGCTATAAAAACACACGTAAAATGCTATTAACTTAACAAAATGATTTTTTAGAAAGAAAAATTGAAAATAACGAGTCTGTAGCAACCGTAGGTTAATTTTTAGTCAAATTTATACTACCCGCGCATTTCTAATATATGTAGTTAAGCGTTTAAGTATTTTCAATGTTAATCTTTCAACACTTTAATAAACTATCCATTGATATATTCATGCAATTAATGAAACAAATTTAAAATATCTAGCTCGTTCGACTCTTCAAAACGCATCAAATGGGCGACAGTACATTTATAAATGCACCCGAATATAACTTTGAAAATATATGAAATATGCGAGAACATCCGAGACAACCAAATATTTGCAAAACAACGTCTGTATTGTCATTTACTGTTAACAATCAATTCCGTGCACCACGTTGACCTAACAGTTGGAAAAAACTGATTGTCGCATTCGAAACTACTTTCACCGAAAGAATATTCAAAGTGAAAAAATCATTTTTTAAACTTCAACGTTGAGGTGTTTTTGTTTCATTAAAAATATGTATGAAAGGAAGGAAAGATATGTGTGTATCTAAATAGTGCTGAGATTTTTCTGGAATAAACACCGAGAAAAATTCAAGATTGTTATTTCGTCCCTGATTTTTTGGCGCCATGAGTAAAATGGTTAATGTGAAGCTTATTCACCCCACAGCAAATATACCTGAAGGAGATAATCATACCATATCATACGCTATAACATATTCAATTTTGACCAGACAACAAAAGCAAACGGCGACTAATATAGAAATGTTAAACTAGCATTACATTATGCGTGCTGTACACATCCTCCATATATACTACGTGCGTCCTATGTTGTCAAAAAAAAGGCACAACTGCACACAAACAAATTGATTTTGGCGGTCGAGAGTTCAAGACTGCCATAGTGAAGCAGAGTATAATCGCAGCAGGCGATAAAATACACAAAAACGAACGACAAAGCAAGGCAGCGGACAGAAATATAGCAGTTGCTTTTTCTCAACATCATTTATTTTGTGTGAAAGGTTGTCTCTGTTCTTAGCAATAAATTGTCGAATGAATGTGCGAATGTGTACATACTAGTGCTAGATTCGGTTTAGTGTTATTTCGAACAAAGCTGCAATGAAACGACTGGTTATTTTTCTTACCAATCTAACGCTTAAAAAGGACCACATTGCAAAAAAAGGACATGCTGAATAGCTTTTTGCGAAAGAACGAAAAATGAAGAAAACTGTCATGAATATAGGACAAGAAATCCGGAGAAAAACGGAAGAGTTGTTCGCAAAGAAATGAAAAAATATCATGTAATACACACTGAAAAAGTGAACAAGCGGTTGTTGTTGACGAACATAACAGCAGCATATCAACTAGCGGGAATCTATTTTTAGAATTATTCGGGAAAAACAAAAGTAAAGAAATGAGCGATACGCACTTATGTATATGACTACTCATATCTAGGTTAAAAACAGCTAATACATATAAGCAAACGTATATCAGCAACTACATACAAACGTTTTGCAATAGAAAACATACAAAATGAAAAATGAAGGTTTACCAAAAAGGGAATAATGCACCATGAAAATAACGTGTATGTGTATGCTTTTACAATAAATTAAATTTGAAAAAAGCGTTTACAAAAATCCAAAAGCGGTACAAAAACATAACGTAGAAAACGTTAAAAACGTTTAGTCGCTTGACTTCAATAGAATTCAAAAACTTATTTCCTTCATTGTGGGAATTCATTGCTACCTTATTTGAAATGTTTTAAATGATTTCAACACCATAAAATACAAACAATAAGTACATGCACTGTTTTTCGCGGTCTTTTAAATTATAATTTGAGAATTACAAGTTTTTTCTACATAATGACTCTAGTATTTTCAAAAAATCATAAAAGAAAAAAATCAGTTTCACAGTGGAAGTTGAAATTCTGACTAATTTGCATGATGTCCTTTTCATGTTAAGAGTCTCTTAGCTACAACTAAAAATTGATGAAACAATTAAGAAACTTATATCTGCAGAAAATTGTGAGCGGATTTTTTGAGTCGACAAAACAGGATATATGTATATTTAAGTTTAAAAAATTACAATCTACCGCGGTAGCTACCGTAAAAATAAACTCTTTTTCTGAAAATTCTTGGCCGGGAAGTTGGCATTTTTTTCCATTTTCGCGTCAAGAAAAAATCCTCGTGAGCATAACTAATTTCGAGAAAATCTCAAATATTTAACGGAAAAAGTTAGTGCTTCGAATTTTCAATAAACAGTATTTTTGTCTTGACACGACCATTCTAATTGTTTTGAGGTTTTGTTTGGCCTAATATTACTGATGAAAAACGAAGGGAAATGCTTCCCTTTTAACTACTACTTTGAAATTCAACCACTATATTTTAGGTGCTATTTTTTTTGATAATTTATTATCAAAAACAACAGAAAAATCACCAAGTAATATAAATGAAAGTACAGATGGTTTTTAGAAGTTACGGTAGTAATATTAGGGAATTTTTTGATTTGGGCTTCAAACATTCCTGAAATTTTTTCCAATTTTAATTTGATTGATTCCGCTTAATTTTCTCGATAAAATTGCTCAGTAATTTCTTTCACAATCCTCTCAAAATTACAACATAACTATTACATTCGATTATAAACATGTAAAATCTATAAAATTTTGTAGGGAGCAGCGCTCCTCTAGATTTGCATAAAATGTCAGAAAAAGCATTGCACCTTATGTGTTTTCAAATTCATGAAAATGGGGGGCTCTACTAAAAAAGTACCGTTAGATTGCACGCGCGAAAGAGACCGTCGGTTTTTGTAGTAAGAAGGTAATTTGATTTCATTATTACCGTTTTTTTATCTAGTAAAAGTAATAACGGAATTTCTAAAATTGAAAATTGGTGCAGCTCCCTCAAAAATCAGATTATCCCGAATATTTAAATTACACCTATTGTGAAATTATATATGGCTACATGTAAATTTTTTACTAATAAAAAAGGTGTTCCACGACTTATCCAAAATTTTTATATCAATTTTTATGAAGAAATTATAAATCGTAGTGGAATGCAAGATAAAGCGTATCTAGTTTGCCTCCCTCCCCCAAGAATTTCGAAACACTTTACTGTTTTAGGCCAGTCTACCGCCATGATTACGAATATGATATTGGTTTTGCTAGGAATCTGAGCATTGGAGTCTCGTAGTATGCAAAGCCGGAGCGTCAGGCGAGTATATTTGCATTCCACCACACTTTATAATTTCTTCGTCAAAAACATAAAAATATTAAAATTTTGCTTAGAAACGTTGAATGAATGAGTTGTGCATAAGCCATTAATACAAATTTTCGAACATCAAAAAATTGTGGACCCAATTTCAAAAATATATTCAGTTTTGCCCCCCGAACAAAACTGACTGAACACTTTGAAAATTTGAAATTCTTTTTCTGGAACTGCCCCCATGAGAATTTTTTTTTGGTCACACCTCCACTCCTACATGATATGTATATATTCCTTGGAATTGGGCTGGGGAAATTGTGATATTTTAATATGTGTTTCTTAAAAATATTAATTTGTTTATTTAGAAAATAAGCAATATTTGTTGTTATACATTTTTGTTGTCGTGTATAAACGGTACTTCCTCACTTCTTCGACTCATTTTTTCCCAGGAAAACATAAATTGAAAATGAAACATTTATTTAAAAATGAAATGTCACAAAAAATGTCTTACAGTTAGTTGAAAGCATCAAGAAATACATTTTTGGGCGGCGAAGAGGAACATAAGTGCCCAAAAAATTAAATACATTTGAGAATTGCACCGTTAAAGTAAAAACAAAAACTACATAAAAAAAGGTATTGCCCATTTCGAAAACAACGTCTTTCCGCGTTCAAACATTTTCTATATACAAAAGTTAATACAAAAAGAATAAAGCAAACTCACGATTTTAGAGGATGTCGATGCGTTAGAGGATGCGTATGCTCAGATCCGCATTATATAAATCGATCTCGCGAAACAATGTTTATTCGTTCAGAAGTTGAATTTCTAAGCACAAAATTATTAATATTCAAAACAAAAAGGCGACTAAATATGCGTTAATTGAGGGGGTACAATTAAGGAATATGGTTACCACCCGAAATCGCACAAAAACAGCTCTATAGGTTTCCAAAGGTGCTAAAAACGATAGAAACGTCAAAAAATCAGCACATGACAACTTGGTGCAAAGTAGAATTTACTTCGTCGTAAAAAATTTAAAATGCCATCCCATTTGAAATTTAATTCCGAATCGAATGGCTTAAACGGTATTGTTTAAGTTAACAGTTTAGTTTTTTCAAAGTTAAAAGAATGGAAGTCAATTCGGCATTTAATTCTAAAGCTATTGGTTATTTTTGAACTTCTATATTTATGTTTGCACCATATCAAAAAAGATATCGGCTAAATTGGCAAAAAAAATGTCAGGTTTTTTATGATATTGGACCACAAAAAATATTCGTTTGTTGTTAGGCTTTCTGGCACGCAGAATTCGAATTTGCGATGTTGTGGTATAATTTGGCGTTACTCAGATAATTCGTTCAAAAGTTATGTCATTTTTCAAAGTGGCGCTATATTTATGAACAACGGTGCAGTGTTTCCAAATGAAGTAAGTTTTCACCATGAAATCGTAAGTGAAGCGCACTTCACTTTATTTAGAAAAGTGAATTGGCAATATGAAGTAGTTCACTTTATTTGGAAAAGTGAAGTGACAAAGTGAAGACTTCAACTTCAACTTGAAAAAATGAAGAGCAAATGAAACTTAAATTCGTTTTGAAATGCCGCGGAAAATTATGACTCGAAATAAATTATATCAAGATTTTTTAAAGCAAGAAAAACAAATTACAAGCACAGAACAAATTTAGAGTCAGGAAATTTTCCGCGGCATTTCAAAACGAATTTAAGTTTCACTTCAACTTTGCTTTTCATTTTTTCAAGTTGAAGTTGAAGTCTTCACTTTTCCAATTCACTTTTCTAAATAAAGTGAAGTACTTCATATTGCCAATTCGCTTTTCTAAATGAAGCAAAGTGCGCTTCACGTTCGAAAATAAATTTTTTGTGGAAACACTGCAACGGTGTATGACTGTCCGTAATACTACCTTTTAATCTGTCTTCAGTATTCATTTTTTTAGGGCTTAATACAGAAATTCAAGGGATATCCGATATACATATTTATATATTTTTTGAGAAATTAGTTAAGCGTTTAAATATTTATATTTTTTCAGAAATTAGTTAAGGGTTCACCAGGACTACGCTTCTACGCCGTCAACTCGCATTTTCCAGCTATTTTTAGCCGAACCTGCCTACTTAGAACCTTTTGAAATTTTTTTCCGTGAAATCCGAAATTTTTTGAGATAAAAAACATTAAATCGGTGCACAATGCCACGCTAAATCGCAATTTCAAATTTATTTTCGAAAAATATGATTGCAAACTTTGCCAAAGTTAAAAACTTAATTTAACTTTTGAAAATTAAAAGCAAAAGTTAAAAACTTAATTTAACTTTGCAAAG
>SAUE01000704.1:0-13334 GCA_009724625.1 Deladenus siricidicola
TAAAAATCGATTAAAATACTACGGAAATGTATTTTGTGGCCTTAAAAGTACATCATCATTGGTGTTTCAGCGATTTAAGGAAAAAATAACATTTTGGGTATTTTCTTAAAATCACATTACCTTTTCCCCTTGTGGATTTCTGGCCTTTGCGTGTTGGAAAAGGAAAATGTTTTGCGTGTCCGAAAAAATTGATTGGATATCTGGAATCTGCGCATCATTAACATTCGAATGACATATGATATGTGTAAAACGGTCGTGGTCCCACATTCGCCAATTATCCCACTATGAGTTCATTACTCCCATATATCATCGTTTTTTCTGATTTTTTTTTAATTTATTAAATCTCAACAATGAGTACATCAATAGAAAAAGCTTTACGAGTGGAATCGAATTTTTGGTCAACTCCCTACAAGAGATATGCTCAAAACCGTACATGGGTGCTTCTACAGTAATCCAGGGGGCGGGCCAAAAATCTGAGTTCATTTTCGTTATCAGCGAGGTCGATAACCCCCAAGTACAAAAAGTCAGTTCATTTCCTCGACCAGTTTTCTCTACGCACACTTTCAGTGTATCGTGAACCATATGTGCCCCCCCCCTGACCATAGGATTTTTTCAGTGAAAATTTTTCTCGATTTTCTACGACTTGTATGTAAAATTACGACTAGTATGTAACTTGAAGCGTTGATTCCGAATCTGATAAAAATTTTGACGCACGACGCGTCGCTACCGCGCTGGAGGCGCGATCAGGCGGCGCGTCGAAAATTTTTTTGCAAATTTTCGTATACATCAATCGAAACTCCTAGTCCCCAGCTTTAACACGTGATGGGGGTTCACTATACCTTACCCCCAATTGCACACGTGTTGGCGCCCCACTCCCGTAAAAATGTCAAAAACTGCACCAAAACTATTTTTATCAGATTAATTAAGGATCAGCTCGAAAAACGCTTTCGATCGATGTATCATATGCTGGGAAAATTTGCAAAAAATTTTTTCACGCGCCGCCTGACCGCGCCTCTATCCTGATAGCGACGCGTCGAGCGTCAAAAATTCTTTCAGATTCGGAATCAGCGCGTCAAATTACCTATTGGGCAACATTTTCTAGGCAAAATTCGAAAAAAATTCGACCAAAAAAATCCTATAGTCAGGGGGGGGCATAACTTATACATAATTTAATAAAGCGTTGATGTTAATAATTGGTTTATTTTCGGTATTTATCCTTTATGCAACATTTAAGACAATCAAGTTTTGGAAAACATGACAAAAAAAATTCTTGTATAATAACCTTATGCTATGATCAAAATCTAGACATTTTACTTTTTATTAAGCTAAACATATCTCAACCGCTTTACATTGTCTGGGGAGAGTGGTAGTTAGCTCCACGGATTTTTTTAAATTAGTGTTAAAAGGAAATTCGTCGGAAGCGTTCCAAACACACTTATAACTTTGATCCCGATCTTTGTGAACAAAAATATGAGCCCTTAAATTTTTTTGAAATTTTTGGACGTTATCCCTATGGAAAATTTTGTCGGCCCGCCGCGTTTTACACTTGGTTCCACTTTCAATTTATTATTTTTAGCGATGACCGAGCTCCAAAATTTCGATGTCATCCCCGATCCGAAAATCATCACGGCCGCGTTGCGCGCCTGCCGTCGCGTCAACGATTTCAGCTTGGCGGTTCGCTTTCTTGAGGCGATCAAGTTCAAGTGCGGTGGAAAGAAGACTCGTGCGGTAATGTACCCGTGGCTCATTAACGAGGTATTTTTCGTGTTATTTGCTCGTAATTTAACCGCGTATGGGGCATTGAGATTTTTTTTGGATTTTTTAAGTAAATCGAAGTAAAAATTATTGGATCTTGCCTTCATCGATTCACAAAATTTAATGAAACATTTTTGGTGCCCCCTCCCATTCCGAAATCCTAGATACGCCACGTGTATTTAAATATGTTATCTATTTTTTCAGTTTTAAAAAATTTTGTTTTTAAGACAGAAAGTGTTTTTACAAATTGATTCAATAGAATTGAAGCGAAAATTTCTGCAATAAAAAATAAAAAAGCTTATACGATTTACTCGAAAGAAAATTTCATTTATTTTTATTCCCATTAAAACATGAATTTTTTCTGTACTCATACGATTTGCATTTAGGTAAGACCAGTGCTCGATGAGCTGGGCATTTCAACGCCGGAAGAATTGGGCTACGACAAGCCGCAGTTCTTCATTCCGGAGCCCGAGTGCTGGTGGGAGAAGGAATGGTAGGTTTTTCCCCCCAAAAACCATGGGAATTTACTTGATTATTTTGTGGGAGATGCCATCTCTGAAAGAGATGGCATTTCACGTAAAGTAACTATTTTACGTGAAAGTTAATTTATGACTTACGGCAAAATTTGTTTGAAATTGTATTTTGCTGAGAGATTTTTGATACCAATTTGTGTTCTTCAAAAAATGGTTTCTTAACAATTTGTGTACTTCAAGAGCACTATTCTAATGGCATCAGGGGTGTATTTAAAAAAGGAACCTCCTATGGAGACTATTGAGAAAATATTTGCAGTTGAAATTTTTGGACCTGGCCAAAAATTCGCAAAAATGTTGTGTAAATTTTCGTGTTGCATTCTATCTTGGCGTCGCCAGGGGATGGAGTTTTCCTTGGGTACTTTTTTCGGAAGGAATTCAAGTAAAAATTTTTTGAGAAAATCGCCAGAATTTCAATTTTTACGATTTGAAAATATTCAGGTACAAGGACTACGGATTCGACAAGATGCCCGGCTATGAGCGATACGCCTAGAAAGAAACGTTGAATTCATTCACCCTTAGATGTATAATTTGAATTGCAGAAAAAAAATTCGTTGACATGTGTTCGTGGTCTGTTCGGAACTGTATCGTATTATAAAGCTATTGTAGTACTCACTATGGAACTTATCAGTTTGAAAATGATTGTAAATTTTCGGGTACTTCCGATTGAAAAATACTTTCAATCAGATTAGTTTCAATCAATGTAGTTTCAATCAGATTCGAAAATTCGTTTTGCAGATGCTTAAAAAGTTTTGAAGAAAATTTTCTATGGAAGGAATTAGGTTTGGAATATTATTCAGTTTATTTTCAGCGGACACTGCTTGATATATTCTGTGATTTTCCAAAATAAATGAATTTTGCGGTAAAAATACCCACGTTCTAAATTTTTATTTTCAACAAAAAATTGTGTTCCTGGTAACCCATTGGAAATTTAATAGTTGTTCATACGCATTGTTTTATGGACAAAAATCGGCTTTATTCCAACATTAGTAAAAATACTCATATTCACAAAAATTGCAAACAATCATATCGAAAAAGTGGGATAGAATAGATGTTATGTTGGCAAAAATGAATGCCTTCAACGCTCGATTTATTTTATTATTATCATTTGTGGTTGGGATTGATTGGCGCGGTGAATGCTTCGGCTGTCAGAGGACGATTTCTGAAAGTTAAACTGTTTAATTTTTTAAGCGGTGAATCTTCAAATTGAAAAATTATTTTTTAAAGTTCTTGAGTTCATAATTATAATTATAGTTAACCCGATTTGTCTACATAGGCGTAGTGAGAGGAGATACAGGGAACTTCCAATGTAACCAAATGAATTTAAATAAAGTGGACCCCGAAATAAACTTCTGGCTACCGGTTCGAAAAATTAGTATCGGGAAAGGGAACACTTTTTTGATTATTTTTGACTTCCTCTTGTCTCTCGTGTGCCAAATTTAAAATCAAACTACCCAGTTAATTTACATATGGTTAGTTAAAAGGATGTTTTGGTTAGACACCAATTTTCATGGAATATTTAAGTAAAATCCTAATGTTCTAAATAAAAACCTTGTAAATATTGTTAAACTCCCAGAAACTCATTTATTGTTTAAAGAATTAAAACGAGACTCTGCCGAAGTTTTATTGCCGAATTTCTCGCCCGTATCCATCGTCAGTGCGCCGGCGCCGAGACCGAATCCCACTCCTTTTGGACCATATTTCCGTCCGTGACACTGCTTACAGTACAGCTCGTTCTCATGCTCGCAACAATTCGTGGAGTCCAACAATTTATTGCACATGTCTAAATGACACTATTGAAGAATAGGCTGCTTTATGAGTGTTAATTTTTTTTCAGGAATAAATTTAAAAGAAGTTGAAAAATTTAGATTAAAGAAATTTGAAATTTTTCAAGGAATCTGCTTAATGTAGAAATGAGATCAGTTAGAAATATCAATTTAGGAAAACGTATTGAATTAGAGTTTGTGTAATCGTTTCACTATGAAGTTGTTAATTTAACACTGTCAAACGTATTAGTTAAAAATGTAAACAATTTGATTGATGTAAAAAGTGCTATATAAACGGTGCAATAAACGGTGCTGAACACGTACGTCATTTCCACTTCCGTATTTCCGAATCGTACCCCGGTGTCCATAGTGAGTGAGCCGGCACCCATTCCGAATCCAACTCCCTTTGGACCGTATTTTCGCCCATGGCATTGCTTACAGTAGAGCTCTGCTTGATGTTCACAGCAATTTGTGGAGTCGAGTAGTTTATGACAAAGCACTTCAAACAATTCATTACTGACAGTGCAATAATTACTTAATTCAGTTCAGAAAGTTCCTATATTTCCTAGCCGATTACTGTAGCTTCAAATTGTACATAATACAATTATTTTATAACTGATAAATTTATAACAGTGATATATATATAAATAATATGTGTCTCTAGTCAAATTATTTACTGTAACAGTGCTAATTCATTAAACGAAGTGCAGATTGAAGTTTTAAAAAATAGACGAGACAATTTCAGAAGACGAAAACATTAATATCACTCTAAAAGCAAAACTATTTTTTATTGCTTGCTGTGCTAATATTATAAATTACAATTTTATAATTTATAATATACTTACTGCATTTGAAACAGAATTTGTGCCATTTGTAGCCGCCAGCGCACATTTCCTCTGCTGCATACACTGATTTCCCACATTTTGGGCACTTTGGATGTTCGAATGCTTTGAATGGTGGCATATTGTAAATGTGCCTTAAAGAAAAAATTGTGTAATAGAACATGATATTTTGTTCTAAAAATCTAATTTTCAAGAAATCGTTATATGTATGTATCGTTGCATAGGTATCGTATCCGAATCTTGTATCAAAAATCAAATAAATTTAATTAAAATTGCAAAATGAAAATTAAAAATGCGTCAAGTATGAGTCAAATTAGAGCAATATTTTGAAATGTCTAGTAAGCATAGTGCGACAAAAAAACTTGATCAGCCTAAACAAAAAAGTTGTGAGAACGCTGATCTTGTTCTCGAATTCTGTTTGTCGAGTAAAGGTCTTTTGAAATTTTACGATGTGATGGAGAAGCAGAGGAAATGCGTGCTTCGGCAAAATCAGTTCTTCATTCATGAAGAAATCAGTCGCCGACTAAAAGGCTCTGTTTTTCTCTGCCCCTCTCTTCGAATTCTGCGTTGTTTGATTTATTTTATTGTTTCTTTTCTTCTTTACATTTCATATTTCGCTTTGCGGTCTCACGCTGCAAATCATCCAAGGTTTGTTTCGTAAGCAATCACTTCATCTTGCTGCATATTTGCTTTTATTTATTTTTTCTAAGCAGGCGCGTTTTAATGTCCCCGGCGGTAGAACACATTTTTGTGTTGTGTATGGAGGGACGCGGTGAGGATTATTCATTCATCTCTTCTTCAATCTTTATGAAAGAACATTTTCCGATCTGTATTTTTCATAAACAAAGTGAAGAAAATAGTTAAAGGAACACATAAGAGAAACAGCTGTGAGTAAAACTTTAATAATACCGAAGGGAACAACAATGAATTCTGGAAATCATTTTTAAAATATGCAAAATTTCGCTATTATTCAAGAGATATTTTAACGCAAAGGAAAAAGTCAATAAATAAATATATTGAAAGATTTGTTGTTAAAATTGAATATAAACAGCTTACGAAAAATAAAAAATATAATAAAACCCATCCTGGATGATCGTATATATATATATATNCGGAAGAATACAACTCGTCGCCGATCGTTCTTCCAGCCGTTATGGCGAATTCCGTAATTTTGCCAAGACCAAAAAATGCAAATGGTACTTTATAGAGAGAAACTCACCGGTGCCTTATCAAAATTACAAATTTCTAAATGTTTTTAAATTTATACTGTTTGACACATTTTGGGAAACTTGTTCTTAGTGACGAGAATAGTGGGGTAACCCACTGGGGTTATACCGGAGGTGTTTGTTGCATAAATTTGAATGTTCGGCAATTTGCATACACCCCCTCGCTTGTACGTCACGTCTCATGAAAACCTGTTCATGAGAAGTGTGTGAGAGAGTAGAGAAATAGAGAAAAAGTGAACTTAATGGTCGTGGCGAGACGTATCACGTACATATAAATGTATCAATGATTTATTTCATTTATCTTTCAAAGCTGTGTCCAAAACTATTGGCGTTATGCCCTTCATAATCAAAAATTCCAAGCCTTGTATGCTGGCTGACTCACCTCCTCTCCACCAGCCAAGATTTTAAGATTTTTTTGTGAATTTTTTCCATATCTTGTTTTGAAAAATGCTGCAAAAATCAATTGTTTTTTGTCGCATGATTCATTTTTTACAATTTTATTCCTATTTCCGTTACGTATGTATTTTCAGTATTGTATATTCACGAAAAGTTTCGTATATACGAAAAGTTTTATATCCTTAAATTCTGTTAAACACGTACACGAAATCCCTTGCTGACCGAATTAAAATAAAAATCTTCAAATTTTTAATTTAGTTTGTTACATTCTCCCATCCGATTTGAGGCCCCGGGGGTGAGCAGATCCAATTTTTTCGATCTTGTATTTCTCAACTAAAATCACTTGAGCTATCTTTTATTTTTTATTTTACGATTTTTTAGATTTTACGATTTTTTAGATGGCTTCGCGTAAAACTGTGAACCGACGAACTCGTCCCCAGCGAGCGACGAGCAATGTCTTCGCTATGTTCGACCAAGCTCAAATCCAGGTAAATTTGACAGCGTTAAGCTCATCCAACCCGAATTTTTTTGTATATATAACAGCAATTTTAATTTTTTATTGCATTTTTACTTTACAATTTTTTACGTAATATGTAACCTTCTCCCAATTGGGGGGTCTTGAACATGTATGGTTTGGCTCGAATAAATGCTAGAAATGATTTTTCTATACTTCTTTTATGTTTTCAGGAGTTCAAAGAGGCATTTAACATGATCGACCAGAATCACGACGGATTTATTTGCGCTCAAGATTTGCAAGAAATGTTTGCTTCTTTAGGTAAAGCTCTTAAATAAAAATTAATTTTTTAGTAATCTGCCCAATTTTATGGATTTCACTAATGAATTTTTAAGAAATTATTTTTTGGGGATTTAATTATTTGAATTGTAGGCAAAGAGGTGTCCGAGGAGTTTATCGACAGCATGATTAACGAGGCGTCTGGTTCCATAAATTTTACGATGTTTTTAACGCTGTTCGGAGAAAAACTTACCGGTACCGATCCCGAGGAGGTATTGCCATTTGTTTAAGTTTTTTTTGTGAGGGAAACTAGCAACAATGATGTCCGTGAGGGCAGGGGGATTTTTGCTGTGGGAGAATTTTTTAATTTTTTTGCAAATTGAAGCTTCTGTAAATTTATGTACTTTCTCCGCCAATAGCGAAAGATGCCCTGAGAAATTCTTGGCGTCATCACTGCCCTGATATATTTAGGGAGAAAAATTTCGAAATTTTTAAAGTAAAAACAGGTAGCAAATATAGTCGAAATTTTTATTTTTTACGCTATTTAAAGGGCAAAATTTATAACTTAGGCTCTCGAACAGATTGCCTTGCTTCAATTCTTTGAGCTCAAATTTAAAATTAATTTGATTTCAATCAGAAATTTGGCTGGAGATTTGATGAAAGAATGGAAAAAATTTATGAAATGTGTCATTTCCTTTACTGCGCATTTTTAAAAATTAATGAAATTGAAAAAAAAATTAAATCGACCGCGAAAGTCCGCAAACGCGCGTGTCTATACAGTTCGATTTGCGTCGACTGAATTTTTTTGGACTATAGATAATAGTTTCTAACGGATTTCAACGAATACCAAGTTTAGGTGATCAAGAACGCATTCCAGTGTTTCGATGAGGATAATTCCGGCTCGATTGACGAGAATCGATTTCGTGAGTTGCTCACCACGATGGGTGACCGATACACGGATGAGCAGGTAAATTCTTTCTTTTTTTCTGATAATATTTATTTACAAATGTTTCTTTTGTCTTTGTTTTTTTAATTAAATTTTTTATAATTAAAAATTTTTTTTATTAGTTTTATTTAATTAAATTTTTTTATTGTTTTATTTATTTTTGAGTATGTTTGTTTAGGGAGGGGAGCATGCTCAGAATTGTTTTTGTGATTTTCTAAGTAAATCAGAGGCCCGAATGGAAATTCCCCCTCCCCCTAATTCGCATTCGAAAAATTTAATTTTTGGTTGCCTCCTTTCCCCCCCCCCCCATTGACTGTGAATGCAAAAAATGAACACGGTGATGTACATAATTTTCACTAGTTTTTTGAATAATGTCTATTTATTTTGAGCAGTGGCGTGTTTAGGGAGAAAAAATTTCGAAATTTTTTAAGTAAAAACAGGTACGCCACCGTCTGATTTCACATAAGCTGTTTTATACTATTTTCAATTTTTTCCTCTATTATAAAGTGCAAATTTTTAAATCAAAAAAACTCGCAATCCCGAGAAGAAATCGTTTCGTTATTTCACGAAATCTGCGCTTTCAGGTGGATGAGCTGTTCCGCGACGCTCCGATCAAGAACGATCGTTTCGACTATGTGGAGTTCACGCGAATGCTGAAGCACGGCACGAAGGACAAAGACAATTGAGCCGAATTTTTCACCAATTTTTAATGTAAGACTTTTGTGACTAATAAAGCTTAAAAAATTCAGCTAATTAGCCCAATTGAGATAAATTATTCGATTTTGTTAAGGACGTTTGTAATATTAAGAAAATCATATATTATAATATTTTTGTGGTGTAGGGTTGCGTGAAATAAAAAATAGAAAGTTCGGGAAAAATATGCCAATGTCGCCAGAGGTTTCTAAAAATGGGGGGATTCTTTATAATTTTTTAAGATCACTTTTTTCCTTTATAAAAATTGAAATTTTGGCAGTTCCCAACATAAAAAATTCCTCCACGGCAATTTTCCCCATATTTTTCCTTGTAAAAATGAAATTTTGGCAGTTCCCCTCATAAAAAACTTTTCAGAAGTGTCGCTAGAGGTAGGGGTTGTTTCTTCCTTATTAAAATTTCTTCTTTTTATTCCTACTTGGAATTTTTGTTTGACGTTCAAAATTTCTGGTAACGCTCCCTCCCACGAAAAATTCCTACATCATTTTTTTTCATAAAATTTTTTTGACTTGAGGTCTGGCTTCCGTGTTTTTTAAATAAAATATTCTTGAGGCTAATTGTTGAGGCAGTATAAGAGCTATTTTTTTATGGTAGAAGGAAACTATTTTTTATTTTCATCGCTTATCATTTTGTTTAAACTTTTTCCAAATTTCAAAACATTTAAAATTGACGTTATTTCAATATTTTGTATAACTTAAATAAAATTTTCAATAGTTTTTTTCAAGTGAATCATTTTCAAGATTAAAAATAAAATTGTATTAAAAATAAATATTTTTAATACAATACAATAACATTTTTAAGACATTGCAAATGTCTTTTCGTACAAAATAATGGTGGCTAAAATGTCGCCAGGTGTTTGGAAATTTAACTTTTATATATTAAATATTATTAAAAATATAATAACAACTTTCCAAAAGTTTTCAAAAATGACTATATAATAATAATACTGACTCTAATTCAAACATATTTCTCTAAATGTCTTCTTTGCCCATCGCTTCGGCGATTTGCAAGAGGCTGGAGTAGGTGCCCGTAACGAAACCCAACAGCCCGAAGAGCAGTAGGCCGATATTCCGCATCCATACGGCCGTGCTCAACTGCCTCTGTGAGTACTTGCAGAGGAGGTCGATGATCGGCGGAAAGATGAGCGCCATCGCGCTTCCCGAAAAGGCGCCCACTAGCGAAATGAAGAGAGCGAGGTGCGGGACAAGCTCCGCGCCGAGACCTGAAAATTATTCTTTAAATTTAACGTATTCTGGTTTAACACCAATTTTGATTCATTTCCAGACGGATTTGTTTTGGAATTTTTTCCATTTGGAAATATAAGTTTTTTTAACAAAATTTAAATAAGAAAAAAATTGGAAAATATATTTTTAGAAAAAAAATGAATATTAGCATCACGAAATATAATTCATTAAAAAACACAAAAAAGACAATTGCACTTACAAGTTCCGATCACAAGCGCATATCTTAGAAAGTAGACGAGGAAATCTTGTTTATCGGGCACAATTTTTCGCGAAATCCATTTTTCGATGCGCTCCATCGGCACGTAGAATTGAAGAGGGTACGAGACGAGGATACAGCCCACGAACATCAATTTAATTGTCTGATAGAAGCTAAACACTTTTCCGTAATAATAATACAAAAAGCAATGGTATAGAAATTAGTACATGGTAGGCGGTAGATTGAGCGTTACGGTGTCCATAACCGAGTCACCAAACGACAAGTAACCGTAGAATCCCGTGGTACAGTAGGCCGCCAGAACGAGTAGGCAGGACGTATTCAACACCCCGCTCTTCGAAATGAAATGTTGCGGCTCGTCCATTTGATTTTCGATGGGAAGGACCTAAAAATAAAGAAAATTCGAGGCATAAAAACTAAATACAACGATTTTTTGACGAGGAAAAATTCACAATTCCATTCAAACATAGCCAAAACATACAAAAATAAGCCCAATGATTTGATAGCAGTATGGAAAACAATTGAGTTTTTTTTTGAATTTCAGGAAGGAAGTTTACGAAGAGAATATTAATTTAATAACAATCATCCACTAACCACTGCGATACCCTCAAACGCGAATATTACGGTGCCGAAGAACAACGGTAGATCGACTAGAGAGCCGACTTTTTTCGTTTCTGAAATCGTGTTGAGATTTGTCACCAAATAGACGATGACCGTACCGACCGCAAAAATGTAGATGACATTCGCGATTAGTGCAAGCGGAGCTAATACCTGGAAATAAATGAGAAATAACTGAAATTGAAAAAATTTCATCAAAAATAAAAATGTTTACAAACAGTGCTGAGGACTTGAATCATTTTCGAATGCAATTGAGTTTTTTTAATGGTCTAAGCCAATAGTATTGGCCCAATATTGCCTCCGAATAAAATTAAATGAGCTGAGTCGCCTTAAATGCGCTAAGCGGCGTTTGGCTCCGATTCCTTTTTCCCATTTTTGAGTGTGAGCCAACAAAATTGCTTGAAATGAAGTGAACAGATGATTGAATCTGGGGAGTCAACGGAGCAACTAGTGAATCCGTTGACTCCTGAGTTAAAAATAGTCGGATTTAAAAATGATCCAAGTCCCAGCAATCCCTAAATTTTTTTGAAACTTTTTCCCCTCCCATAATAAGTACCTTCAATTGTCGAATAGTGCACAGCGCCAATGTAGGCACCAACAGTAACGCGATCCAGCCGGACTGGGGGATTTTGATCTCCGATGTCTCGTCGAAGAACTAAAACATCGTCCAGTAAATTTATAATTTATTGTGGATCGCAAGCACAATATCTTCCCATTAAAATTTTCAATCACCTGTTTTAGATTATCGGCCATAAACACAAAATATATGCAACAAAAGCCCAGCTGAGCCACAAACATATTCGTATTCACTACTTGCCTGAAAAATTGTAGAATAGAAATAAATTCTTTTTGCCAAATGCAAAGAAAATATTTACTTTGCAAAGTAACCTTTTCGACAAATCCAGTCAGGACCCGCCTCCACGGCGTTGCGCATCACATTAGCGTAGTCCATTGAGGCCTGACCTTTTCTGGAATAAAAGATTATAGTTAACAAAATAAACGTTAACAAAGTATATACAAAATAAACGTTAAAAATGCTTTTGGTATTTATAAATTGCTCGAAATATTTACTAACCTTCTGCAAAGATATGTCGAGTTGTGGACAAGTAGTCGACAACAATACGTGCAAATCACGCAAATTATGACCAGCAGAAATAGGCCCAGCTAAAAAATAAATAAGCCCAGTCGGAAAATAATATAGTGACGGGTCCAGAAATTTTACATAGGGTAAAGTCCAAAAATTATTAAATTTTTAAAGGCTCATATTTCTGTTTACAAAGATCGAGGGTCAAAGTTAATGGGTTTTTTATAACGCTTTCGATGAACTCTTTCTTTTGGCACTAAAAAATAATAAAGTCTTTAAAAAAGTAAAAAATTAATAAAAAAATCTGCATGCTACACGCCATCTGGGTCCGCCATTGTGTACACATATTCGAAAATCAAAACTTTACTACAAAAATTGAATGCATACTTATGAAAACGTGAATCTGCATAAAAACCACGTAAATTCTCTTACATAAAGCCCGGAGTACTTGAAGGCCTGAGGTAGCGAAAGCATTCCCGTGCCCATCATCACTTTGATCATGTGGATAAGCGCCTGTTCCGGCGTAATCGAGGCCGCGGTGCGCTGGCGCTCGCCGAAGAAATTTTCCGTCGTGATTAGCGGATTCGCGCTCATCCTGAATAAACTTGACTTTCAGTTATTACATTAGGTTAAACATCAAATTTTCTAAGATTTTATTATTGAGTATCAAGTGTTAAAAATGTCTAATAACAAGGGTTAAAAATGTTTAGGAACAAGGGTTAAAATGCTTTAAAAACCTTGTAACATCGGTGGAAGCAACCGAAAAAGTACTATCGGAGCCGAGCCTGTGCGGATTCGACGCGCGTTGATGGTTTTGCGGGGGATTTTCGCCGCTTTGCGAGTCGTTGGCGACCGCGCTGGCCGACGGAACGGTCTCATGGCTCGCGCTACGCATCATCCACAATGAAGAAGGAAGAATTACTATATGCAAAATTACTTAAAAATTACTTATTGCCTAACCTTTTGTCTCGTTTTCGCATCCTTTTTGGTAATGTAAAAAATTATCAATTTCCCAAAGTTTTCTGTTCGATTTTAGGCGTTATCAGCTCGAAAATGGGTCGCAATCTTTTGTGCGGAAATGTTTTGTTCATCGAAATTCATTTTTGTCTTAACTGATGATATGGCTTTTTTGCAAAATATTTTTAATGTTTTTTACAGATCAAATATTTTTTATAACATGGATAACATAAAAGGGAGTTTTACGGGAATATGGTTACTAACTTTTTTAGGTTTATTTCGTCCGTTTATGGCATGAATGTTATTACGAAG
>SAUE01000707.1:4640-19948 GCA_009724625.1 Deladenus siricidicola
TGGAAGAATAAAACTGCATACACAACAACCACGGATCCGCTGCATCACTTCTAAAATATTATCTAGCACATGATCAGGTTCTCGGGCACCAGCGAGTAGAGGTAGTCGTTGGCCATATAGCACGATGAGACGAATCCTTTCGCCAACTGCAAAAACTATTAATACCATCAATGAAAAAACATCTCTCCCCACAAGATCTACTGGAAAATGCGTATGAGGATAAGATCCGAAAAAGAGGAATTGTTAAAAGTAGCGATTTTTTAGCCTTTTTTGGAAAGCCCACTTTTTCGCCCGCGATTACACCAAAAAATAGAAATGAAAATTTTGGATGCAGAAAATAAATAAAAAAAGAAGAACATACGGTTTGCACGAAGAGTACGGTATCGTCGGGATATTGGTGGAAGAGGACCGCGAACATCGCCACGCTACACGAGAACATCGAGGCAAACAGCGTCCACAGCGGAAACTCCTTCTTCGGGTACACAGACACTTCGTGGTAGGCTGAAATAAACAAAAAATAAAATAAATAAAAAACCGAAAATATTGAAATTTTTCCGTCTGTTGTCCGCCCTGATTACCACTCCATCTATCTGCTGTCTCTGCTGATTACTCTTGGAATAAAAAATTGGGGGAGGGCAATGAAAAATTTTGGAAAAAATCCCAAATTCACCTTCCGAGAAACAAAACATTTTCAACGAAAAGAAGTAGGTAGACAAGCACTCACAAGGCAATAGCTCCTTGTCGGCGGCCTCCGTGCACGCTGGGTACGGATAGAAGAGATGGCCCTTCTCGGTGGGATTCGGCAGCATGCGGAACGTGCCCTCCCACGTGTACTGCAGGAGGCGAAGCGCACCGTCGACGCGCTTCCAGTGCTGAAGGTGCCAGAACGCGTAGGCGATCGCCTCCGAGTCGCCGCGCTTCAGCACGTGCTCTGGTGGCAGCGTCACCGGCCGCAGCTCCAGCAGGTACAGCGGCACGTGCGGATTGAACTCGACGGCGCGATGAATCGCCTCGACGGCGGACAGCTCAGCCGACGAGAAGCCGCGCCGCTTCATCGTCTCCGGCTCAAATCTGAATAAATTATGACTTTTTTGCAAAGTGAAAATTCGCGGAAAAGATCAAAAACATTTTGCAAAACCGCCAAAAAAGTTTAAAAAATCGCGCTAAAAAGTCCCTACTTGTCCGCGACGCCTCTCGCCTTAAGAAGCGCGGACGTGAAGCAAACGGTCGCCGACTTCGGCACAACATTATCTGAAAAAAATCCCAAAATTAGCGCATAGCAAGCAAGAACGAAAAATAAGCAAAAATAGATATTAAAATCCGCAGAAAAAAGTAACGCAAAAAAATTCAAACCGTCATAACTGTCGTATTTCGCCAGCACGGCCATAGCGTCCGCGTAGGCCTGCTGTTCGAGGAGGGCCTCGATGAGATTCTCGTGGATATTCATCACGTTTAGCGTCGGAAACTCTTTTATTAGCTAAAAATCGAAAATGATTTCACGCTGACTTCATTAAGTAGAAAGAGCTCAAGAATAAATCTGGTATTTTTTAAACATTTTTTTGAAAATTCGTTGATTTTCCCACATAAAAATGAAATTTTAACAATTACCATTCCCATGAAAACTTTATTGACCGAATTCCGTCTCCCATGAAGAATTCCTGGCGACGCCGATAAGGTATTTGTAGCATACTTAGGAGGGCCATACAGGGGAGGGGGGTGGGTCAGAACACTTCGTGCCTTTTCTCTGGCGTATACGTATTCGTAAAGCAAAAAAAAATTTCACTACAAAAAGTTCCGCTTACGTCTCTCATCATTTTGATCGCCTCGCGCAGACGGCCCTGCCGTCGCGCGCACATCGCCAAGCGTCGGCGAATGAAGACGAGCATGTTGATGTCTCGGCTTTCTATAAAATACATTACGTTACATTTGTGTGGGTTTGTCAGTGGCACAGCCAAAAATTCCTACAAAAAATTTTCGAATTCCTATTTTTTGACATTATAAGAAAACGAAAAAAGAAGAAAACAAACTTTGGGATTCCGGGTCGGGGTAGCTTGACGCCTGACTCCGCCGATACATTCCTTCCACGATTTTCAGCGCTTTTCTAAAAATAAATTTTGAATTTTTAGGTCCTCCGCGGCTAGATCGAGAGACATTTTCACAAACAACGTTAGTAGGAAAATAATTTTCTGAGCAAAAACAAAAGCAATTACCTTAGCGTCTCCTCCACCTGCACCAGCGTCTCGCATTCCTCCTCCGCCAGTAGAATCAGCGCCGGCGCGCAGTCGGGGTTGATTTTGAGCGCGCGCTTCGCCGCCGCTATCCGCAGCTGGCTGTCGCGCTCGCGCCACGCCATCGACATAACTGAATAAGCGGCAGAATACGGTAAACAACATGCAGCATACAGTAACAAAACATTTTCGGTAAATTTTTTTCTTTGAACATGTGACCTAGATAGAGGAAGAGAGAGAGAGAGAGCGAGAGAAAAAGCAAAAAAAAGCTCACTTTCGTAATCCTCTTTCTCGCTGTCCGCCTCACAGCAGAAAAAGGTCTGGTGGTCCTGCGCGGACAAATTCAAATCGTAGAAGGTGAGCGGCTCCTGACCGGTGGCTTTTGTGAAGCGCTGGTACTCCGCGCCGCGGAACAGCGCCATCGGATTGCGCCACACCTTGCACTCGCTGACGAACGTGTTCTCGTCGAAGTCATTCGGGTCTAAAACACGCAATTTTAACTAAAAAATACATAATTAAAATAAAATTGCCAATCCCGCCAAAACGCCGATTTTATACAATGTGATTGCCAGAATGTGACAGCCCAACAAACATTTTCCATTGGGGAGGGGGGGGGGTAAGAGACAACAATTTTCAAAGACACATTCTTCCGTTCACAAAAATTAGGAATCAAAGTTAATGGCGTTCTTGAAACGCTTTCGACAAACTCTTTATTTTGACACGAAAGTTTTCACCGAAGAAACTGGGGGGAGGGAGGAGGGAAGCTGAGCGCACATACCCGCTATGGACTTTGAGCCCTCGTAATTATCGTCCATATCACTGCCATCCTCGCTCTCCGCACCGCTGTCGATGGCGTTGCTGAATGAAAAGTTTGTAAAAGTATTATGTAGTAAAACCATTAAAAAAGGTTATAAAAATATCTTAATTTCAATTTTGTTATCTTTCAATTGGAAATGAAACCTTTTAGATTGGTTTTGAACTTTTAAGCCTTTTTTTGCATCTTTCTTTGAAAAATTTTTGATTTTAGCCATTTTTAACAAAAGTTAACAAAATTGAAATCGGCTTAAAATTAATTTTTCCTCTCAAAAATACACAAAATATCAATTTGCCCTCAACAAAAATCATCCAGAAAAAAATCTCAAATTAATTCAAAAACATTTAGAAAAAATTGCCAAATTTTATTCAAAAAATTCGATAAATTTTATATCGAAAAGTGAAATTTGAATAATATATACTTGGAGATGAAGCCCATATGAACGGCTTATACCAGCGTGTGTATAACCGAGATACACAGAAGAGGAAGAGGGAGGAGAGAAAGGGAGAAAAAAAGAAGTTCGGCGCTTGCGCGATGGGCAATAATCAGAAAATAAATAAATATGAATAAATAAAAATAAAATAGTTCAATAAACGAATGATAATGACGAATAGCGCGGCGTCGGGCGAATATATGTAGCGGCGCAACTTTGCCCCCTCCACCTTTTTTACGCCTCAACAAAGACGAAGCCGAAAAATAACTCGCGCGAAAAAGGGAAATTCGCTTCAAGTTTTGTGAACATGCGCGGCATTTTTATGCCGTTTTTTATTTTATTTTCTCGTCTGAAACTATTACTATATACATACATACACTATATCATCGGCGCTGTGTGTTGTGCTTGCTCGCCTTGCGCACCGGCGCGCGCGCCGAGATAGTAATATTTATTAATTGGGAGGGAGAAAGCACATTTGGCACATTTCGAGAATAATTGGTTTTACCTGCGTTGTTTTATTACAATTATTACAAATTTTTCTTTTTGCCTCTCTCGCGCTCACCTCGAAATTTGTGCGCATTTTTCGATTTTTTTTGTATTCATGGATGTCTTCAACTTTTTCTTCCCGCCATTTCACTCAGCTTTTCCTTTCGACAATTTTCTAGAATTTTTTTTTCATGCAAGGGATACGAAAAGAACAATAATTTTTGTAGTCGACGACGAAAAACCTCTTTACCGATCTTATTCAAAAAAGATATTGTATAATATTATACCAAGGGTACTGCGAAAATGAATTTTTAATTCCGAAAATCGAAGAAAATTTGGCCCAAAAGTCGAAAATATAAATTTTTCCAAAAATATTTAAACATTCTTTTCCAAAATATTAAAAAATTGTCCTCAAAAATTTTTTCTAGTTTTAAAACGGGTTAAAAAAAAATTTTTTTTCGCGATTCCCCTATCCGCGAAGGTCGGTTGTCATACCACGAATCCTGGCATGAGGTCAAAAACAGTAAAAAATTTGTTCTACACATTTCCACTTCCGGTTTCGGGAAGGGTGAGGGCTAAAGGTTTCGAATGGCGAGGGGGGGGGGACAAATTAAGGGCTTTCCCTCAAGGGGAGGGGGTCATGGCCGCTGACAAGCTTCAAAAAATTTTTATTGCCAAAAATCTGCTAAGCATTTTACAAATTCTTTTTTTGGGAAAGTAAACAAAAGAAAACTTCAATTTGCAATAAAATTTGATAATAAAAATAAATTTAATTACAACAAAATTGAAATAAAAATAGTATGAAAAAATATTTGCTATGCGGAAGCTATGTAAAAAAATAATTACCTCTTACAATTTTTGCAACATTATTATTATTTATTTATTATTACTCTTTATTAATCGGCCAACATTTTTTTTGGGGTGGTGGAGGGGAAAAAGTTGTTTTATTTTATAAAAATAATAATTTTTTAATCAAATGTCTCGTGTAAATTTTTTTTTCACCTTTTCATTTTCTCGGCATAATTTTTTCTTTCCTTTCTTCTTTAATTCGCGCATCGAATTTTTGTTTTATTCTTGGAGGAAGCCTTTAGGCGAAGAGGGAGACAGAGGCCTTGCAGCGAAGAGAGAAAGAATGAAAGGGGCCTTTCAGTGTAGAGAGAGAAAGTTAGGGGGAGAAGCGAAGAGCAGCTTAATTTCCAACTTGCCAACCAGCCACCAAACAACAACAACAACCAACTTCACTACACAACAACAACTTAACAACAACAACAACGCGAAGCCACCGACAGCGCAAAATACATTTCTTTCTTTTTTAGCCGCGCGTGCCACTTTTGTTGTCGTTAAAAAAATTTTTTTTTGGCGCTTTTCTTTTTCGTCGGTGTACAAAGAAAAGGGCGCAAAACTTCGCGTAAATGTTGCCAAGAAATCGTGTCAAATTAAACTTAATTTATCTTTAAAATCAATTTTTGCACATAAATATTTTCAATATTGATTTTTTGCAGTTGCACCAAAAAGTGGCGCAAAACTTTAAAAAAGGTATATTAAAAATAAAAAATAAATTTATCTCCATGGGGGGTGGTAAGAGCCAAAATTGTGCAAAATTTTTCAAAACAAAATGCCAAATATTCTGTTTAGGACTTTTTTTGGTTCAAATTTCGACGCATATAAGTTATTTTTTAATTTGAGGTGGACTCATAAATATGTGCCCAGTGTGCTGTATAAATATAAAAAAAATATAAATAAACAAAACAAAAAAATCGGAAAGAAAATAAACAACACAAAACAGATTTGGAATCAGCACATCAAATTACATGCTGGACAACATTTTCAGGGCAAAAATCGGGGAAAAATCAATATGGTTTGTGGTGGTGGNGGGGACAGGAGTGATCAAAGCGAGAGATGTGGGGGTGGGGGTAATCGAAGCGGGTGAGGGGAGCGGTGTGGAAGAAGCAAAAAAAAGATAAATATTCAACAAAACCCCTACTTCTTGAAATACCACCACTCGAAGATGAGTATGATGCCGGAGACGAGACTCGACGTGCCCGTCAGCGCCACGTAGAACTTCGGCGTCAGCGTGTTGAAGTAAGTGGAGAGGGAGAGTACTAAATTTTGGAGAAAATCATTTCTTACATTCTATGTAAGAGAAATACATCAAAAATGATGGTTTGGATTTGATTTTCTGCAGAATTGGAGGGGTCAGGTATTATTAGGCTATGCGCCATTCACGTCATACTACACCAAAAACCGGTTTCCTCCGGCTCGAGGTAACGAAAAATTCAGAATTCGAGGCTCAAAATGGCCGGACTTCCAACCCCGTTACAAATCCCCCCCCCCTCAAACTTGATGCAATTTCGATGTGACGGGCTGGCGTTCGGAGTGAAGCTTTTGGAAGAATTCGCCCCCAATATTTTTACTACAGTATTTTGCGTATAAAATATATGAAAATTTGATTTTGATCCTGTACTGGAAGGAAAAAATATTTTAAACCCCTTGCCGAAATATGGTATAGAATTATCATTTTTACAACTTTTACAGTAATTTACAAAATTGTAAATTGTAAAAAAAATTGAATTACAAAAATGTAAAAGTTGGATTTTTTAAATAAAAATAATTCGTCTATTCAAAAAAATTTTTTGCAAATTATTTAAATTAAAATTACAATATATTATTAAAGAATTCAGCTCACATGATTCCATTTTTTCATAGGCTTTCAGCGGTACGCGAAAATAATAAATTAGCAGCGCTAGAAGACACACGTACACAAGCCATAAATATCCGCGAAAAATTGCCGGCACTCTGAAAAATCGCTTCTTCCATCGTTGGCAAAATGAGGGCTGCAAAAAAGAAAGAATTGCGTGTAAAAATAGAATAGCAAAAAAATGGCTGTAAAAAGTCAGGGAAAGTAACTCATAAACTGAACTTTTTCTCCATGAAAAAAAAGAACATTTTTCAAGAACCGCAAAATACGGTTCTTGGCAAACCGAACTTTTTTGCTCATGAATGAACTCTGAGTTCATGAAATCTCATGAACTCGGGGTATATGAAAAAAGTNTAACGGTCATGGAATTCTGAGGCGGAAATCCAAACTTCGGAGTTCCTGATGCGAGAGGGTTGGTTTAAAAGAGAAAGATTGTGTGCCATCACAAAATTCCATGAAATATGCAAAAACACAATTACCTGTGCCATTTAACGAAAACACCAGCGCGATTTATTCGTTTTTCCTCCGTTTTCGTCTAAAAAATTCCGAAGGTTACATCTGAAGAACAGTATCATGCGGAGTTAAACGGGAATGAATTATTCATAAAAAAAACCTTCGACTAATAAGTTTCAGCAAAAAAACTCAAAAATTGTGCCTTAGCGCCCGCTGGGCGGGTTCTCGGACACTCACTCAACGCGGTGCTCACAAATCTTCTAGTGCTGGCATTGCCGCCATTCCGCTCAGCGTTTGTGAGGCTTTTTCGATTGGTGGCACATATAAAAAATTGCAAAAAGCGGGCACTATTCCGCAGCCTAGCCCAATTTCGAAACAATAATTATAAAGCTTATCACTAGAGAAATTTCAGGCCATTTTCGCTTTTATTTGTGAGTAGTACCCGATCTCAGCATGATTTCAATGCAAATTTTTATCTTTAATTAAAAATTAAAAAATCTTTCCTTTCTTCCTCCACTTCGATGCGGGCAAAAAATTCAGGATTAACCTAATCCCGAGAATCGTGGACGTCGCCAATCCAGCATAAATTTCATTTTGCCACGAATAACCGCAAAAGGCGCTCATTTGAAAATATTTCCAATGACCATTTCTTTTCGTTCTATTTTGTTTCTAATTTACATATATTTACATATGTACGTACGCATGGCACACAAACATTTGCGGAATCGACATTTGCGGAAAGACTTTTGCGGACCGACTTTTGCGGAACAACGTTAAGGGCCGACATTTTCGGATCAATATTAAGGCCGACTTTTGCGGACCATTGCAATTTTTTGCACATTTCAGTTTTTTGTCACTATTTTGGGAAAGTTGAACTGGAATTTTGAACTTGAACTTATTTTAAATTGACTTGAACTTTTTTCAAGTTCATTTTGTCTGTTCATTTTCATTTTTTGAAAAAAGGGAAAACACTGATTCAAACGAATTCATCCGTAATTCAAGTCACACATCACCGGTCACACAAACCCCTGATTTTCCACTACTGACAAGCGCGAAGTGAGTCATCTTCATCTTCTACGTGAGGTCTGCATCCTCATCAAAAAATTTTTTACAAAATAGCTTTCCTTTTTTTTCTTTTTTTTTTAAAATTAAAATACATTTTTGATGGAAGTCGAAAAATTGAGAAAAAATAAAGATAATTCGGATAAATTCCTGGCACATACACTCATCCGAATCGAGCGAGTCAAGGACGCTCCGAATTTTGTGTGTATTTTCATTTCATTTTAAATATTTTTCTTTCAATAACAATAGAGATGGAAATGGATAGTTTTTTTTGTTGTTGTTGTGCTGAGCGGATTAACCTCTATTTTTTAAGAATTTTTCCGGCATAATTTTTTTTTGCAATTTTTTCTTTCGTTTGAAACTTTTTTTTCTTCATTTTTGCGCAAAAAATTTTTTTTTTTAAATTTTGAAATGAAATTTTGTTTGAGTATTAAAATTGAAATGGATTTAAGGGGAAGAGGAGGGGAGGGGTGGGAAGAGGGAAGAAGAGTAAAAGAATAACGTGAATAATCTTCATTTGAATAAAGACCGGCGAAAAGCGAGCGGTGTATATAGAGAGTACAAGAAAGAGAGTCAGAGAGAAATAAATAGAGAGAGCGGGGGAGGGGGAGAGTGGGAGAAAGAGGGATGGAGACGTGCAGAAACACGGGCGAGAAAGGGGAAGAGAGACAGAGAGATAGTATGATAGAAAGAAGGAGAGAAAAGAGATAGAGAGAAACAGAGACATGAGAGAGAGTCCTCAGAGAGAAAGAGTCAAGGAGAGTTAGAGAGAAAGAGATTCATAGAGTCTGAGCGAGAGAAAGAGTTAAAGAGGGAGAGTTAGAGCGAGAAAGAGAGCGAGAGAGTTAGAAACAAAAAAAAATGAATTTTTTTATTGAATTTGCTCTGAACCCCCCTCCCCCCACAATTTCTGAATGGAATTTTATTTTAAATCCAAAGCGATTAAAAAATGAATTGAATTATTTTTATTCCAGGTTAAGCTTTACTTTTTTTGGGTTGATGTGTGTGTGTGTGTGTGTATGTGTCTGTGACTGTTTGTGTGTGTATCTCTGTGTGTATGTGTGTGTGCCACGCCCACTTTTTTTGGTTGTGTGTATGTGTGTGTGTGTCGCCAACCGCGTGGATGTTGGACGGTCCGCCGCGTGAATATTTAGGCGTGGTTCTGTTTTTTTAATGTTTCAAAAAAATCATTTTTTAGTATTATTTTTTATTATTGAATTTCGAATATATAATATATTCGTTTATAATTTAATCATTACTTTGGCATTTATGTCCGGTATATTTCTAGATAGCATTTATTATTGACCACGAAGGATAATGGGAATTTTTGATTTAAATTATTGTTTAAATTATTAATTCGACTTTTTAAAACTTGCAATTATTGAATGGAAAGAGATGGATCATGGAGGAGACCAGAGAACGTTTTAGGAGAACGAGATAGACATAGAGAGACGAAAAGAGACGAGAAAGAAACATGAGAGAGGCGATATGACAGAGAGGGAGACAGAGAAAGAAGCAGAGAGAGAATCAGAGAGAAAGGGAGTGGGAGAAGTGGAGAGAAGAGAGTTAGAGTGAAATAGAAAGAGAGTGCGAGAGAGAGGGTGGGCGAGTTAGTGAGTGTGAGAGAGAGGTAGAGAGAAAGAGGTCGAGAAAGCTTCAGCTTTAGGCGAGAGAGATCAAGAGAGAGTGAGAGAAAAATAGAGAGAAAGAGAGAGGCCGGGAAAGAGAGGGCGAGAGTGAGAGAGAAAGAGAGGGAGAGTGAGGGCGAGGGAAATAAGGAAAGAGTGAGAAAGATATGTGTAGAAAGGAGAGAGAATGAGAGAAAATATTTATCATAATTCTGGCCAAACTAAAAAAAGGTGAAAATTCACAAAAACAAGTTTTCAGCACGATTTCGAGTTGAATCCGCAAAAATTGTGTCAAATATCGTACTGTCAGAAATGTCGTGTCATTCTCACTCAACACGCCGCCGGCAACAAATCTCGCCCTTTCGCGGCGGCGGCGCCGCTGCCGCCAACGCCGCCAAATGGACGCTGTTCGCGCTGGCGTCGACGCTGCTTATCACGGCTAGCGCGCACGCGTTTCCGGTAAAAACGTTTTCTATTCGCTTTACACGTTATTGTTATTCGAACGTGTGCTCACACCAAAAAATGTACATATGTGGGCATGCACAGTAATCAATTAAAAATACATATATAGATCTAGCGATTTATGCTACTACTGTACATGGCAGTAAGACGTTATCGCTGTTGGTAGTAGCGCCCTCCTGATTGAGGTTCTAGATGTAGCTATGCCTATGGTTGAATTGTTTTTATGGCTTGAAGCTGGTTTGCACCCTCCCCTCACTGTCAATACCTTGAGGAGGGGAGGGGGAGATCCAAATCTCGCGGCAGGCACGTGCCCGCATGCGCCAGCCGGCCGTGGGGTTTGAAGTTGGTTTGAAACCAAACCGTAAACCACAAACGCAATTTTGAGCGCGCCAACCACTTGGGCCAAAGAGTTTGGAGCGCGCACAAATCGGAAATTAAAAATTCCAATACATATGATACATACAATACATACATACACACATAATACACACATAATACATACATAATACATACATACATACATACATACATGTAAAATATATGTATTTTCCTCCTCGCCTATGTGTTACCGGCACGCACGTCTGTAGGAGATTAGCATGGACGTGGAGTTGGTCATGGAGCCGGAGCTGAGCGCGCTCGTCGACCGCCTCCACCGCCTCCACCGCCTCCACACGCCCACCACCACCAACAGTCACCGCACGCGCCACCGCCAAGCGACGGAGAGCGCGCATCAGCCGTCGCCGCCCGCTTCGTCGCCGTCGTCGCCGTCGCTGGAGCGCGCGCTGAATTTGCTGCCGCTTCTGCCGTTCGCCAGCGGCGCCAACCTCGAGTTCAACTTCGAGCTCCAACAGGTTTTGGGGGGCTGGGGGGTTGGGGTGACCGTTGTTGTAAAAGTAGAGCAAAAATCGAACGCAAAATTTCGAAAAAAATTCAAAAAGTAATGCAAAATGATATGTATAAAAATATATCTCATACAAAGACAATTGGCCGGCCCCGCATATGTACGTTTCCGCTCTAATTCTCCGACGATCGATCCGAGTTTGCTCCTTTGAACGGGGGCACACAGCTGTGGGGCTCTTATCTGCGCCAGCGCAATAGCACCGCTCTACGCTTGACTTGTGACAGCTAAGGCAGAGCAGCTCAGCCTAAGCCAACCGACCGGCTGGCTGGCTGCTTTTATCCTATTCCCTGACCCCGACCGATAAAACCAAATCAGCTAACGTGGAATTTCCTCCAAGAGACGCGCTCATACATAAGAGACATACATAAATGTGTTTACAATTTATGTGTTCAAATACACACACATATGTATATACACACATACACATGCACATACATACATATACATACCATGCAAAAGCCACTCACTACAATACTTTTTTTATAATAGGACACGCAAGAGGAGACGGTAAGCGTGGACGAAAGTATCGTCGGCGGCAAAGTCGTCGAGAAGCGCAACGCGACGAATCCGCCGTCGCCGCCGCCGGCGGCGACGATGAAAGCGCTGCGCGACATGCCGGCGCCGACGTTCGCCTTTCAGCGGCAGGTGAGCACATACATACATATGTACATACATACATACATTTGTGTCGTCGTACACTACATACATACATATAGCGCGTGATACACACATCCCCAATATTTTTGTGCTGTGTTAGGTTGTGCGTGATACTATGCACGGTGTTTTACAATTTGCTTTACTGTACTGTACATACATAAATAATTTTAGTTTGGCTACGGTAACAGTCCCTACGCCGCGTACGGTGGAGGCGGTGGATTTGCGCCTGGCGGCGGCGGCGGTCTCGCCAACTTTGCGCAGAGCGGCGGCGGCGACAACAATAACGGTAGATTTCCTCTCATTACTACCGTATGCCACAAACGTTACTACTGTGTCTTGAATTTTGTTTGAAGTGCAGAGAGAAGGGTGCAATTTTTAGCAAATTGAATTAATTTGCATGCAAATTGCATGCAAGTAAATGCAAATTGGAGGCATTTGGGTGCAAGTTGGATGCATTTGGGTTTAAATAGATGCAAATTCTGTGTACGTTGATGCAAGTTGGAGGCATATTGGTGCAAATGGGTGCAAATTAATGTATTCAGATACAAATTGAATGAATTTGAATCTATATCGATGCAAATTTGATAAATTTTACCTATATGGATGCAAATTGAATACAAGATGCACTTTTCATCTCGAATTCAACAGCTACAGTCGCCGACAAAAAACAAAAAAATTTTTTCATTGTTTTCAGTGAACTTCGACTTCCAGTGCAAGTGCACGGCGCGCTCCAACCTGGCGAAGAATATGCAGCCGACGTCCACCGACGCCAACCAGGCCGCCCAGCAACAAATCCAACAACTCCAGGACCAAATTCGTCGCCTTCAAGAGCAAATTCAGCGCTCTTCGTCGGGAAAGTCGTCCTTTGAGCAGTTTGGTAGGTGGTTCAGTAGTTTGGCTCGCTTTTGGATGCTAATTTTGGGAGAGAGAGACAGAGAGAGAGAGAGAAGGAGAGACATATATGTAGAGCGATAGAGAAAGTGTGAGATAGAGAGAGAGTTAGAGAAATATAGATAGAGAGAAAGTGACAGAGAGATAGAGTAATAGAAAAAGTAAGAGAGGGAGGGAGAGGTGGCGAGAAAGGAAGAGAGTGATAGGGAAAGTGATAGAGAAAGTGAGAGAGACAAAGAGAGGGAAAAGGGTAGAAAAAACAGAGAGAGAGGGAGAGAGGAGAGAGAGAGAGAGAGTAATAAAAAACGAATAAAATATATTGAGAGAATGTGAGAGAGTGAAAAGAAGAGAGAGCGTGAGAGAAGAAGATGAGTCATCTTGGTTTATTTTTCTCATATTTTTTCCTCAAATTTAATAAAAAAATTATAAACAAATATTTTTGACTCCAACGCTTTCGTTCGTTTCAGCGCAAATGCTTGCGCAGGCCGACGGCCTTGAGTGCAATTGTTCGGGCGCGTCGGCGGCCGCCGGCAATTTTCCATCTTCACCCACCGCCGCCAACAACAATTTCAACAACGCCAACCACAACGCCAACAACGTCAGAGGCGGCATGGGCATGGGCATGGGCCCCGGTGGCGGCATGTATCCCTACGGGCAAGGCGCCGGCGGCGGCGGATACGGTAACGGCGGAATGTACGGTGGCGGCAGCCCATACGGTCCGATGATGCCAGGCGGCGGTCCCTACAGTAATCCGTCGGCGGCGGCCGGCGGCGGCCAATTCTATCCGTTTGGCATTCCGCAGAGCGCGGCGGCGGCGCTCTACGGCGGCACGTCGATGCGCGGCGGTCCGATGGCGGCGAAAGTCGCGTGAGCAAGAAGCGAAGCGAAGCGATTTGAAATATTTATTTTTTTAATAATTTAATAACAATACATTTTAGTAATATTACAAATTTGAATTTGAATGAAATGTGTTCAGCGGTTAGTGGGTAATGAAAAAATAAAAAATGAAAAATTTTCAGAGGAAAAATCGTCGAAAAAAAGCTTAAAAAATGCACACAGTACACTGTAGGAACTACCGTAGTAAGAAACGAACACACAAATACCCAATCCACAAGACATTGGGTATTGTAATAGACACACATAATAGACACACATATTAGACACACATAATAGACACACGTATTGGACACACATATTGGACACACATAATAGACACACATATGTAATAGACACACATAATAGACACACACAAACTCAAAAGAACCGTTCAAAATATCGTAGACTGTATAAAATGCGAAATATCATAACACTGTAGCAAGAAGCATGTGATAGCCGATAGCCGGTAATGCAAAACGACAAACACTGTACACGATGTGCGAAAATACTGTAAATGGTACACAAAAAAATTATTTTTTTATTATTTATTTGAATTTTTATATTTTTTATATCTTCAATAATAAACGCTCAAATTTGTTTTTGGAATTTTTTAATACAAAATTTTTTAAATTTTTCAAATTTTTTAAAATTTTTTATTGAAATTAAAAAAAATGTTTAGTTTAAAATTTTTCCCATTTTTTTCATATTTTTCCATTTTTTTAAATTTTTTCTATTTTTTTCAATAATTTCAAAGTGGAAAAAATGTGTTTTATTTTTTGGGAACTTTTTTTTTGTATTTTTTGTGAAAAATTTACAATAATAACGCAAAAAATAAAATAATTAAATAATAAAATTATACATTTATTGAAAATCTCACAAAAAATTCCGGTTTTTCTTCACAAAAAATTTCTTTAATTCGGACATAATTTTATTTTTTTGAAAAAAAGTGAAATTTTGGCCCTGGCCCGCGCGCTAATCGAATCATTTCATTTATAATATTTATTGATTCATTCGTTTACGCTTGTTGAATTATTGATATGTACTCGTTAAAAAAGTAATAAAAATCATCATCTTGGGTACAGTTCGCCGTGCGTTGAATGTCGGGGGCGCTACATATCAGGGGCGCTACGAAAATAATTTCTTTTCAATTTCGTAAATGTTGTAAATCGTAAAATTTTTTCCCAGAAAAGCCGTAAATGGCATAAATGTCGAGAAATCGAGAATTTTCAATTTTTGGTTGAAAATTTGCATTTTTTCGAGTTTTTTCCTATTTTTTATTTGTCTGCAGCAGGCAGAAAATACGGTAATGTAATGTGTATACTCCCTCTCTTGCCTGAAAGTATGGCAGGTACGGAATCACAGGTATTTAAAAAAAAGTTATAAAAAGTTCGAATTGGACTGGCTTGAAATGGTAAAAAAGTTAATTTATTTTTCTTTTAACCCCACTATCCACAACACAAACGTTTTTATATGGTGCTAAAAAAATTTCAAACCAATATTGTGGTTAAACCGTAATGCTAAACCATTTTTACTACATCTGTACACATTATTGTCGTCATCATTAGGGGTGCTACGAAAATAAATTTTGATTTTGTAAATTGTAAATTTTGGGCTAAAAAAGCCGTAAATACGTAAATCGTAAATGTTAGCATCCCTGGTACACACACACACACACACACACACACACACACACACACACACACACACACACACACACAC